>JAMZAV010011835.1:0-19797 GCA_024449915.1 Sweltsa coloradensis
TTTTTTGTTTTTGGGGGGATTTTTCATGACCAGTCAAATCGTCGTTTTCATTGGGCAAAACCCAAAGTTCGGTAATTAAACGAGGGAGCGGAGCGACCGAGTGTCTCCATTCAACTCAAACGGCCCTCATTCTGTGATTCTGTCTGTCTGTCTGTACGTCGAAAATCAGCCGAACCGCTGAACAGATTGCGCTGAAATTTTAAACAGACATTCGGTACGAGTTTATTGAGAACTGTTAACAAAATCAGCTAGATCCATTGCGATTTAAGTCTACAATAAATAAAAATGTGATTGTTAAAAATATCGATAGCATTTGTTTAGTAGCAGCTAGCGGGACGAAATCTGCGTGGCATGGCATGGCCTACTGGTAAGCATGTAGCCTACCGCACGGAGGGTTGGGGTTCGATACCCGTTAGTATGAACTTTTTTATATTTTTACACCCACATATTATTTTTGAGTGGTGTTAAATGGGAAATAAAAATCAGGTGATTTTGTTTTATCTTGGAAATTTGTTAATGTTTCACGCTAGTACGTTTCGAACACGATTCGCATTTTGAATGTTCAATTTAAATAACTAGGGAAACGCCAAAGTCGTTGTTAAATGAGTAAGTGAGCCAAGTGTTGAGTACCCGGGAACATCCCATTTCCTCCCATATACCCAAGGCTGGATCTAGCCCAGTATGGGGAATGATACCGGGTACTATACACATGGTGCTCACTCACTCGTTTAACAACGACTTTGGCGTTTCCCTAGTTAAACGAGGGAGCGGAGCGACTGAGTGTCTCCATTCAACTCAAACGGCTCTTTTCTGTGATTCTGTCTGTCTGTCTGTACGTCGAAAATCAGCCGAACCGCTGAACAGATTGCGCTGAAATTTTAAAACAGACATCCGGTACAAGTTTACTGAGAACTGTTAACAAAATCAGCTTGATCCATTGCGATTAAGCCTACAATAAATAAAATGTGATTTTTAATAATATCAATGGCATTTGTTTCGTAGCAGTCAGCGGGACGAAGTTGACGTGGCCTCCATGGCCTAGTGGTAACCATTTAGCCTACCGCACGGATGCATGGGGTTCGATACCGTCAGTTCTAACTTTTTTATATTTTTATACCCACATATTATTTTTGAGGGGTGTTCAATGGGAAATAAAAATTAGGTGATTTTGTTTTAATGTTTCACGCTAATACGTTTTGAATACGATTCGCATTTTGAATGTTCAATTAAATAATTATTGTGGCAAGCAGAGTGAGTTCCTGTAAGGTGACCAGACGGTCTGGTTTTAGAAGTCAAAACACTTGGCTAACTCACTCGTTTAACAACGACTTTGGCGTTTCCCTAGTTTAGATTAGCAACGAGTGATTTGGTGGAAATACATATCGGTGTTCGACAATAGTGTGCTATGAGCCGGCCTCGATTAGTTCATCTTCTCGAATCATGGATCAAATACAATTAAATCATTGCACCAATCAGAATAGGCCAACACAAGCATGAAGTGCTATGTAAAATGGTAAATTGTCCTATACCCAAATGAGAAATATTTCATTATTATGTTCATATAGTAAAGATAGTATGTCATTTGTCAAAATGCTACAGTAATAAAATATCTCATGAGGCTTAATTAATCATGGTTGAGTACACTTTACTTGGAGTGTGTTATTATAATCACAGACATATAGACACGCTTAATGCTTTACAAAAGACTTACTTTGCACAGCGTTCACATAATATTAGCTATACATTTTATACAATTTGCTTGGGAAAAACATTAGTTAATTGTTAACTACAGAGTTTTGCTTACATAGACCGTCCCCGTTGTATAGACTAGTTGCAAATGCAATGAGACAACCACTTTTTATAAGTACAAAGATTCTTAGATCAAGACAAGAAGAAACCAAAGCGTATACAGCACACTCTCGAAATGTTTGGCGTCCCAACGAAAATATCTAGTTTTTCACTTGCCATTTATCAGCCAACTAAAACGTTAAATTTGCTCTCTGACGCAATAATCCGCAATGCTATTCACTGCAATAGATTGACGAGCGAGATTACATGCTACGATGTCTGTAACATGAGTCTGCACTGATCTAACTGAAATTCAATCAATTAATTCATAAAAGCATTCGTTGTGAGGCTTGATAGACACTCCATATATATACGTTTGTTTATCTAATGAAAATAGTTCGTGATTTGTTCCAGCGTTGGTAGTTTAGTTATAATCTCTGTGTATTTGATGAATACTTTACATTCAGCAATCCGATTGAATGATTGTTCTAAAAAAAATGGTTTAAAAGAAGGTCATGTGGTTTATACATTACAAGTTTTGCACATTTTTCTAATAATACCAGCGATTCAATTAATCCCGTTGACAGCCTTTTGTTTATGAAATGCATACATCATTCTTTGTATTTCGCAACATTATTTGTTTTGTTTAGTGTTTTGTATACCGATATCACTAATCTAGAGTGGACCATAGATATACATATTATTTATATGCTTTCACATTTAATAACAAAGAACAAAATCCTCTTCAAACAGTGGCACCCTTGATATGATTTAATTTGTGTAATATAACATTTTCGCATCTAAAACACCATTGTCCGTATAGAGGACGTCGAGCTTGTGTTTTTGACGACGATTGAGTACATAACAAACTGTCTATTGAGTATATGAAATATAAAAAATAAAACTCTTCGCAAAAATGATTGATAAACAAAACATTTTATTTGACGTTTTGGTAGTTTTAAATTTGTCAATCCCTGTCTACTTATATCGTTTGTGTTCAAAAAAACGCATTTTGTTGTAACCTTTTGTTAAAGGGGGGGTTTAAAGAATGACACCCAAGTGACTTGGAAGCCGCTCAACGTCAGACGATTTTTAATATTGTAAATGATAAAAACCATCTTACGTTTTTTACTGATGAGTGATTAGGGCACCACTTTATCCTCATCTTAAAAAGTGAATCCATGATTAATTCTCGATGTTCGGAGGTGCGTGAACAGCCCCCCCCCCCCCCCTAAAACGCGCACTAAATTGCATTCTCACAATTTTTTGTGCTTTTTGGGTTGGGGGGTTGGGGGCAGGTCCACGCACCTGTGTAGTCTTTTCCGATGGGTAAAATTTTTCGCTAAACGGGGGCAAAGTTCACGCATCCCATTCGATTCCAAACCCAAGCTATCATTTTAAGCTTGATTAATCAACTTTTCGTTCCCCTTTCATGCGTCGCGAGCTATGAACACGCCCGAGTCAATTTTTTCGTCCGCACAGGAAAATTTAAAAATATTAAATTCTTGTTAAAATGCACTTACAGACATCATCTTCATGTCCATTTTTTCACCATGAATTCGTTTTAATGTAGTGTATTTTGGTTAACGTCCAAATCATAAATACAGTCGTTTCATGTCAAATAGCCCCCAAGATGCTTTTTTTTTAAGAATACGCACTGTTTTCGTTTGATGGAAGGTAGAGTTTTTAAAAATGTTTATAAATCCCTAAATACAATTTTAATGATGTTTGCAACAAAATGGCTATTTTGAATTTGGCCATAAAATTAAAAATCACTGTAAATAATAAAATATTTAACGCTGGCGCGGCACCCGAGCGGGAAAAAAAAGACTTATCACTGTAAATTTCTTCTAATTAAAGTTAATTCTTTTTTTTCACTCTTGAACGCAAATAAAGCAAATAGGATTAGGATAAATGAAAATTAAAACCCAAAAAAAATACGTCTTTTTCCAAAAATGGGTCCCTGCTATTTTTTTTTAAGAAAATGAAGTTTGCAAAGACAATTGCCAGGGGGATAGTTTTAGTTGTATTTTAGTATAAATTAATCCCCTATCTGGGAAAAAACAAACATAAATTACTTTTTTGGCGATTATGGTATGAAAATAGTTAAATTCCTAAAAAAAAATATGTGTAAAAAACGGGTGACACTCAATTTTTTATTTCACACTTTCCCACTTAAATCCCCAAATTTATTATTTAAGCATGGGTTTAAGCTTTAAAAAAATTTTAATTCTGAGGTTTTTTACCGAAAAAAGCATTGTTACGGGGGAATAAAAAGAAAGTAGGTATAGATGTTCCAAAAAAGTGGGTCCTAAATGTATAATTAGTAAATAAATTAATATTTTTTAATACAAAATTTGTATACTTTGTACTTTTGTCTTACAACAATTACACCTGCCTGTACATTTTTTAGCTATTATATACCATTAAATTAAGACACATATATATACAATAAGGCAATATAACTGTAAAAAAAAAAAATAAAAAACCCCAAACAGAAAAATGCAGATTGCTGCAGCAGCTTTCGGGTTTCGATTGCATAATCCCAAAAATCATATGTTATTTATCATTTTATGAAAATTTTAGTTATATTGTTGTACAAAAAGAAATGAGCAAACGAATTTTTATAGATTAAAATAAAAAAGAAGTCCAGTCTGTCAAAAATGTGTTGTCAGAGAAATCATTTGCTTCAAAATTGTTTATAATGTCTACTCTAGTCAAAATCCGTCAGTACCCTATAGCATAGACTTTTTGTAAAAAAAGGATTTTCATTTTTTTTTTCGATACGTAAAATGATAAAAAAAAATTTAAAAAATTATTTTCAATCAGTCTGAGTCGAGTTCTTTTCTCCTCACCTCTCGTGTATGACATAATTTTTGTACAATCTGTATTTTGCACATGTGGGTACGACAAAAAATTTACGCAATAATAACTTGACTATAAAGACATTGGCGTGAACAATTGCATGTAAGATTACACACATCAGTTGGAGGGGTTCAAGCTAAACCCATATCTCAAGAACCTGCGTAACTTCGAAATCGTTGATACTTCCATCATGCAACTCGGAGGAGGTATTTTGAAAAGGATTCCAGGGCTCTTTTCCCCTTATCAGCGAGTTTTTTGCAGGGTTGATGTATATGTGAAGTGCCCCTTAAAAGGGGGGGAGAAAAGTATGTTCTATAGTCCCCTTTTTCGTGCAGAACAACAAACAACGAATAGGAAAATGTTTTTTTTTGTTATGCTATCTCCTCCAAAAAATTTTACAAACAAACTTTTCTACACCATCCATTGTTTCTATTCTACAATTTTTTCGAAAAATTGGGGGAAAACTAAATGTTATCGGTACACTAGACTGTTTTGATAACGTACCAGACCTTACTTCATGCTAATCACGTGACGGAGGGGGGTATGAGATTTTGTTGCTATTTGTGACGACACGGATTCCCCATTTTGATCCTCTTCCATTTTGCCATAAATAAACCCAAAAAGGTTAACTACATAGTTCACGTGTCCAAAGCATTGGGGCGGGAACCATAACAGTGCCATGTTATTTTTTGTGACTTCAGAAAGGCTTTTCGAGGCACGAGATTTCTTCGGTTTTTAAGTGTTTTAGCAAAATTTTGCTAGGGTCGACGCCGTTTTTCTTGATGAATGAAATTTATATAAACCACGTAAAAAAAATTTTTAGAAAATACAAAAAATAATGTAAAATAAAAAAAAACTTTTTTGAAATTTTTGTCGCAATTAAAAACAAACCCTTGTAGCCTATTTTTTTCAAGAAATCTCTTATCTTACAAGGGGCCCCTTTTAAAAGGCCCGAAAATTTGAAGACATAAAAATCTTACATAGTACGATGGGGCGAAACATCAACACCTTCTGGGGATGCACGCTTTATCTTGATGTTATACTGTTAGCGTTTTTGAAGGAAAAGGAAAAGATACTGCAGCAAAAAATTTTTTAAAGTCCACTCTGTGCAATTCTTCGAGTCGAGTCAGTTGCTCTCCGGGAAAAACTTTTGATGTGAACCCCCGAAACAATGGTGGGGGGTAGAAGATTTTGGTAAAACTTTATAAGGGGGGAAAGCAAAAAAAATAAACGTTTAGCGTTTTCTTTTGTTCTGCCGAAAAGGGGAACCATAAAATTCCCTTTTGGGCCCCTTGTAAAGACGTACTTATAAACCCACAAACGTCAAACTATCACAGATATATGGAAAAGACCCCTTGGGAAAACCCTTTCCCGGGAATAAATCCCCCCAGAGTTACATTATGAAGACTCAACCTTTTCGAGCCCCCCGGGTTCATTTTTGATAGAGTAGCCTTTAATAAAAAAATTTTTGAAGCAAAATGGATCTCTGCAAACAAATACTGTGAAAAATCTTTTTCTTTTTATTTTTTAATTATCAAAAAAATTTTACTTTTTGCGTAATTTCTTTTTGTTGTGGCAACAATATTTACTAAATTAATTAATAATTATATCGTTTTCCTATTTCCAACAAAGTCGGAAATGGGGAGGTTCCCTCCACATTCTTTGGTCCCCCGGCTTATCCATGGGCTACCATGCCTAAAGCTTTTTCCCAAAAAATCTATTTTTCCTCTGCATCACTTTTTTTCCTCGTCACTGTTTTTTCCCTGGGACCTCCCCCATTTTTTGCCATATTTTTTTCTTCCCTTTCTTTTTCCTGGTTAATCTTTCCCAAGCGCTTTCCCCTTTTTGAAATCCTTTGCTATAATGTTTTCCCATCTCATCTGGGCCCCCCCTTTTTTTTCCCTTGTAGTTTCCTGCGTCTTGCATTTGCATCTTCGAAATCCTGTTTTTAGCCCTCTTCATGTGTCCAAACCACCTCACCCCTTTCTTTCCCTAGTTTAAAATTTTTAAACTCTTACTCTTATTCTTTCCAAATCTTCGTGCTTCTCATTTATAAATCTCGTAACCCCTTTACACTCCAAAAAAATTGCAATTCCGCACTTTTTTTGTTTTCTTTTCCCCCAAAACTGCCATGTCATTTGCCCATATTGAGTCCCGGTACAAAAATGCTTTTATATTAAAAGTTTAAAAAAATTTTTAAAATAAACTGAAAAGAACGTACGATTTTCATTATGCACCGCCCTTTGAAGCTGCTTTTGCAGAAATCTGCTTTACTTTTTGGGAGGGTTTCTTTTTTTATTGCAGTTATTTTGTTTTAGTCTACTTTTGATTTAATGACATTTATAGCTAACAATGTACAGCACATGGTGTAATTGTCGTAAGGGACAAATGTTACAATGAATACAATTCGTATAAAATATTTATTTACTAGTTTTTTACTTTTGGGACCCACTTTTTGGAACAGTCTATAACTACATTTCTTTATATTTCCCTGTAACTGCTTTTGCTTAGAAAGAACCAAAATAAATTTTTTTAAAGCAAAAAAGCAGCTTAAAGTAAGTAATTTGACTTTAAGTGGGGGTGTGAAAGAAATATTGAGTGTCACAGCTGTGACAAATTTTTTTCGGGAATTTCAACTATTTTGTACGCAAAACGAAAAAATGGGATCAGGTTATTTTTTTATCCCAGCTAGGGATAATTTATTTCCATACAATTTAAAAAATTCCCACGGAAAATTTGTTTTTGCAAACCGAATTTTTTAAAAAATGTAATGGGGACCCACTTTTGGAAATGACTGTATTTTTTTGTTTTTATTTATCAGGTTTTGTTTAAATTACGTTCAAATGAAAAATAATGAATTAACTTTAATTAAAAGGAAATTTACAGGTATAGTCTTTTTCCCGACTCGAGTGCCGCGCGCAGTTTTAGGTTTTTTATTTTTTTACATGTTCTGTAATATTTATGGAAAAATTCAAGATAGCCTTTTGTTGCCAACATCATTAACTATTTTTTTAAGCATTTAAATAATCATTTTTGAAAAAACTCTCCCTTTGCCATCAAACAAAAGCAGTGCATTCTAAAAAAAAAACGCATCTTGAGGTCTTTTTGATATATAACAGACTGATTTTGATTGGGACGTATAACAAGTACATATATTAAAATTGATTTAAGGGTAAAAACATGGACATAAAATAGTCTGAAAGTGCTTTATAACAAAAAAAATTTAATATTTAAGTTGTCACTGGGGGGAAAAAAAAATTGGCGCGGTCGGTTAAGCGTCGCGACGCTATGAAGGCGAACGAAATGTTGAGTTAACAACTTAAAAGATAGCTGGGGTGTTGGGAATCGAATGGTATATGTAAACCCTTTGCCATCCGATTGAGACAATTCTCGGAATTTGGGGGTCTATGGGAACGACTAATTTCGGCATTGATACCCCAAAAACAATTTGAGAGTATTTGACATTATACTGGAAACATTTTGTACAATCAGTGATGTTTTTGGGGGTAACGAACATGTTTTTTTTTTTTTTTTAATTGTTTGTATTTTTTTTTATTATTAATAAAAAGTTTTGTAACACTAGTTCCATTTTACAAAGACCCTTACTTTTAAAAAACAAGCACGGGTACGAGAGTACCCTCAAGGGGGGTTTGTCTTGTTTTTAGCGTATCTGTTTCCAAGGCAGAAGTCCAGGGTTCGATTCCCGCCAAGTGAATTTTTTTTAACTTCTGTTTGGATTTAAAGTCCATCATTTTGTCTTAGGGTTGAAAAAGGGTATTTTTGGAGCTTTCCTAACAAAAGCACATAAAAAATTTAAGTTGTGCTAAAATCGGCCTTTTGATTTTGGCTTGATTCGCGGGTGTTCGCACTGTCCATCCCACTGATTTTATTTTTCCCTACAAAAAATTTCGATCTTTGGTTGGTTTCGCTCACTCGCCGATTGCGTGGGGGCCTACGGGGTTGGCTTAGTCGCTTTGATTAAAGCCCCCCACTGAAAATCATTTTTTAAAAACTGAGGGGGTAGATCAAATACAATTTATTTTATTTTTTTTATTTATTTTTTAAAAGCAACATTGTGTAGGCTACATATCGTCGAAGAAAAATACAAAATAACTTTTCGGTAGTTGATTATTTCGGTGGGGGGCGCCGGGCGGCTCAGCCAAAAACAGTTCTTTTCCCTGTTCGCGCGTACATGAATATTGTGGGTGTTGGGCAGAATTTCAAAATTTTGGAGGCTACCCATCCCTTTTACCCAAAGGGGTTTTTCCAAAAACTTTTGTATCATCCTTGTTAAAGTGCAACGCTAAGAAAAGAAACATGTAAATGGGATGTCGTTTTTCTTTTTTTTTTTTTTATCGTGAACGTGACTCATTCACGGGCTACAAAAAATTTATTGCTTTATGTGGCCTCGCTCCCAAAAAAATGACAACGGAAAGTGACATGATAGTGCACATTTAAAGATAAAGCGATGGTCGGTAATGAATAACAGGCAAATATATACAAATTGCAACAATATAATAAAAGAGGAGATGTGGCAGGGAAACACCTTTTTGAACTTGCTCTAAACTTCAAAATGGGGGAAAAAAAAACAAGAATGACGTGTGTAAAAAAAAATAAAGTGGACTTTGATGAAACCCAACCCGGATGATTGAACGAATAAAAATTTTAAAACTTTTACTTAGATAAATTATAGGTAAAAAATTTCAAATAAAAATTTTGATAGGTGGGGGATCGAAGATGTTTTTGAAAGTCTAGGTTAGCTGCAAGAATAGGGGCGTAACGGGTAAGTGACAGGAACCCGTTCCATTTTCGTTGACTCCTGATTTTAAAAGAATAAAGATGATGAAGACAAAAAGCTAGGGGGGGGGAAAAAGCAGGTTGCAGGATAAAAACACATATTCGCAACAAATGAATCCGCCTTGGGAGTTTCTCTGAACGATGGCAGTCTTTAACTCTCAGTACGTTAGCCCAAGTATGCCACATAATGTTGCTAATCAAACCAATGTAGGGTCGGCCCTTGTAGGGCTTGTGTGTCTCATCAGCAGAGATGGGCAAAATACAAAAAAAAAAGTATTTGCAATAACTGCTAAAAACAAAATATCCAAAACTCAGATTTTTAAATAAAAATACAAATACATTGACAATTTGTATTTAAAAGTATTTATTTTTTTATTATTCATGATTATTTTTTATTTTTTTATTATTTATTATTGTTATTTATTATTTATTATTTATTATTTTTTATTTTTATTTATTTTTTAATTTTTATTAAATTTTTATTATTATTTTTTTTTTAACATCTTCCTATTTAGTTATAAAAAAAATGATTTTCAAAGGGGAAACTAAATAAATCTAATTACTAGATGCAGGGAAAATACAATAAACACATTTTTAATACATATTGAAAAAGAGATTTCAACAACATGCATTTAAAAAATACAAAAATACAATTGTATTTTAAAAAAACTCAAAAAAAACAAAATACATACGGAAAAAACCCAGTGGAGGCTAAATCAGTGAATCAATAAATACTTTTTACATAATCATTTTTTTTGAAGGCCCCACAATTATTTTTTTTATTATGGTGATTGATGTTGTGACTGTTTTACAGACGTGCCAATTTAAAAAAAATTGTTTTTTAAAATATGCCCCACAATACAAAAAATTTTGGGGTTTAATGGCAACCTTTTCAGCCTAATATATTTTTACATTTTTTTTTTTATAATAAGAGGGGAAAAAAATAAATTTGTAAAATAAGCAAACATTTTAACATAGACCCAAATTTAAAGCACTTCCCCCCCAAAAATTTATGCGAATGAGAGTGGTTTTTTCTGAAAACCTTTTAAACCCCTATTTTCACCCCCAAAGATTGTAAAAATTTTTGACGGGTTTTTAAGGAAGAATGTGCGGTTGTCTTTTTGATAAAGTTTCAAAATTACTTATTTTATAAATTAAATGGTAATGGTAATACAAAAATGTGCCATAAAAGACAATTGGTATTCATTGCCAAAATTTTTAAGAAAAATGAATGTGAAATGCGGAAATGTTTCGATAGACATTAGCATATCCATCTGAACAATATCCCCAAAGTTTCAAATTTTTTGGATGAAAATTAGAGGAAAAAAAAGGTAGAATGTAGTGAAATTTGCAGGATTTTGGTGATTAGCAATTTTTTTTTTTTAAAGTGACACTAAAATTGTCAAAAAAATTAGCCCCCAGTCATCCCCTGTCCCAATTTTGGTTTCTTGGGAAAAAATCATTTTATATTGAAAATTTTAAATTTTTGTTGAAATGTTACTTTTTTAGGCCTTTTTCCCCAGCATACAATGTATTTTTAGTTTTTGAAAATACGAAAATACATTTAAATAGAGTATTTTTTAAAAACAAAATAGAAATCTTTTTAAGAAATATTGAAATACAAAAAACCAAAATACAAAAAAATATCAAAAAATGTATTTTTTAATACTGCCCCTCTTGTTTTATCAGCAACGAAATGGGTTTGAATGTTCGATAGAAGGAACAATTCTCGCGCAGAAATGTGAGTGAGCTGTGACACGTAGCGCACTTCCTGACTTTCCGTGGCATCACAATGCCAAACCTGTTTTTACTGGAAAATAATTTTGTATAGGTGTAAAAAATTAACAGTGGGCTACGGGGACTGCTATATCCTTTATGAATATTTAAATTTTTAAACGGTGTAATATCTTTGTTGTTTAATTTTTATCATCTGAAAGTGAACGGGTTAAAATTAAATTTATCTAACAATTTTTTAAGTTAAAAAATATTTTCTGATTTCTTAGGATGTTACAGAAACTGTCACAATTATAAGACGAAGAAGCTTTAAAAAAACCCCAAATAAATTTAAATCTGTTTTTAGAAGTTTTGGACCGTTTTTCACTTTATTTACACAAATTGATTTGGTGAACCGGAAGACTTGTTATTTATGTAATATAATAATTGATTTTAAAAAGATTATTCCTGATGTTTAAGGGGGGGGAATGGTGGTACAAACACGGGCTCTGAAAAAAACGTCTTGAAGAACATGCTTGTAGAGTCGGCAAACCTCTGGCAATCCTCTACGTCAAACGGACTCCCCCTTTTACTGTATTTTTTTCCCCCCTCCTCCATGCCCATCCCACCTCACAATGCAATCGTCTCATTTGCCTAGCAGCAACCCGTGAGACATGCGCTCCATTAAACAACTTTTACTATTCTTGAGTTTGAAAAAAATTATCACTCTTCCCCTCCAAGAATTACTGTGAAATGGTTTTGTGGACATAATATCCAATTTTATAAAGTTTTCGTAATAAAGTACAACAAGAAATGTTGCGGCTGATACAAAATCAAGTTCACCCATGCATAAAATTTCCCAAAATTACTCACTTTCAAAAATTTACAATCGGGCCAATTGAGATAAAAGAGAAGTGTTGAATCAGCCATGTGCAAAAACGATAGAGTTTTTTTTTTTTTTTTAAGGCGGTCGCAAAATTTTTTCGCACCCCACCCGGTAACTGCGATGTATATAATAAAAGGTAATGCAACGGCTAGGAAATCAATGTGGGTTAGGAGTTAACAGCTTACCTGATTGTAGGGTGGGTGCCATAGTAGAAAAAATTAAAAAAAAACAAATACACAAACTAATCACTAAATAGTAAGGGACTTTTGGCTTTGCCTTTTTCGGTCGTTCTGGTTACGAAGCTGTTTACCAGGAGTGGTAGAGTGGTGGGGAAGGGTGTAGAAGAAGAATAGTGGTGAAGGTGGGCTAGAGGGTCCCCAATACGGCACATGGTGGTGCGTGAGTGTGTGTGTGTGTTGAGAGACCTCTCCCGGCAACCTACGTGACCAGAAAGACTGAAAGGCAAAGCCAAAAAGTCTCGTACGAGTGATTAGTTTTTTGTTTTTAATTTTTTCTTTGTTCTAAATGGCAGCCATCTCTACAACTCAGGTAAGTGTTGATCCTATCCTATCCAAAATTGATCAAATGTACTCGGTTTTTTCGGGTTATGCCAGAATAATAATAATGGTGAAATCTTTTCGAAACGTCGGCCCCCAAAGAAAATATCGTGAAAACGAAAAATGAGTACATTAAACCAACGGCCACGAAATCTATATTAATAACATCATACATAAAAACCACCGAGAGTAAGTTTAAATTCAAGTTCTTTTTTTATCCTGGATTCTATAGGATCAAATATGGAGTCGCATGTATATTCAAGATTTAAAGTAGGATACATAGAAAAAAAATATAATGATAGGAATAATAAATAAATAGATAAAAAATTCACACACAAAGAAAAGTATGTAAAAATTATGTACTTTCAAGAAAAAGTCCTTTTAATAACATGTTCAACGTATGCTCCCTAAACAGGTAAAGTATATATACAAAGAAGTAAAAATAAAGTAAAAAGAATGTACAAAATGAAAGTATTTTCAAATTTTTGCAAGAAGTACTCTTTGGAGGGAGTAATAGTAGCTCTGGGGTGGGGGAAGGTTTTCAAAAGAGATTTAAAGGAGTTCTGGAGGGGGGAATTTATGAGTTGTGGGGAAACTTTGGAGATGGTTATAGGCCAAGTATTTGGGGCTTTTTAAAAAAAAATGGTAAATATTTATCTTTGCATTAATAGTTCCCGTGCACGCTGCACAATTTTATTTGGGAGCTTAGCTACAATAATTCGCATCCCGGATAAATTTTCATTAACACCCCTTAAAGTGCGTTTTTCTGAATTCCGTCAAATATGAATTTTCAAAAACGTATTAGTTCCATCCCCATTTCCCTTCTCAATTTGGGGAAAAACAGGCGAAATTTTAGTCACAATGATATTTTATTTTTCGCTACTAGACAATTTTTATTCGCAATGTTTTTGGCAACTTTAATTGTTTTAATTTGGCCCCAGAGCCAGTATAAAAAAGTCTACAAGCCACAGTGTTTTTAACGTTTTACCGGGGAATCCCTTTTCTTCTAATTAATTACCAACATAGTACTGATACATTTCCATGGGTTATTACCAACGGACAAATCACTGGATCGTTCACATTTAAATTTAGATGGCAGCACGTCTCGTGTTATTCGCGTCCGGCGTCGCGGAGGTCATCTGGACGCTCAGGCTAGGCCCTGGTGGTCAAAGGGGAAAAAACTGCGTTATTTTCTAACAATCCTTTTTCCCACAAGCAGATTACTCACAGCAAATGAAACCTTCAGTTGTTCAGTGCCCGGACATCATACGACGCAGAATTTAAGGAAACCGTTCTACCCAGTTTTAGAGCAATTAATATAAATGGTCTTCATACGATTATTTTTAACAATGGTGTGGAATACGGCGGGGGAAAGATGGCGAGGAGGGGTTTCTAATGCGTGTGGTTCCGACAGAAATGTACATACGCACTGCCAAGGCCCTAAAACAAAATAAAAAAAAAAATACATTTAAATTTTTTGTCATCTTTAAAACAAAAAATTAAAAGTACAATGCAACATTTTCGAAAGAACCTACCAATTAACCTAATAAGTGTTTTTTGCTGGGCGAAAAACTTCAATTTCACGACCCCCCAAAAAAAATTTTGCTCGGTGTTTTTTCATTTTTTTTTTTATTTCGTTTTTTGCTCTCTACGGGCAAACGGCATATGCGATTTAATAAAAATTTAAGAGGGCCTTCGAAATCTCTAAACTGACTTTCGGTCATTTCCCCGTTTTGGGTACAATCAAGATATATTTCTCAAAATATCGATTTACGATTTTTTTTAAAAATTTGTGCGATATTTTCGTGAATTTGGGGCCGATTCTGACCCAAAGGGTGGGGGAAACGTTCATATTTTACATGGACTTAAATTTGGGGTGTAGTACCTTTTTTAAAGAAAAAAATGAAAAAAATTAGGCAGAAACCCTAGAAATAAAGGTTTTAATATAAATTTTTTTAGTTATATAATAAACTTAACAAAATAACAATAGAAAAAATGACAAAAATCCCCTACAATGAGTTCAAAAAAAAACTTTTCAAAAGTAGAGATCCCACCGCAAACTAAAAAATTACAAAAAGCTCGTCCTCAAAGCATTAAAAAAAAAAGGGTTTGCGAAAACGGCCGTACGTACGAAACGTATATTTTTGTTTCTAAGATAGTAAAAATATTTTTTTAAATTTAAATAATAATTTTTTTGGATGAGCGAGCGAAGACTTCAAATTTTACGACCCCCCCAAAAAATTTTCCCAAAGTTTTTTTTTTTTGTCTGTTTGTTTGCGTTCTACCGGCTTGAGGAAAATTTGGGGGGACTTTTGAAAACTCTGAACTTAGACCTGCCACGTTTTTTAGTTCAATCGAAGAAATAAATCTCATGAGTCATGATTATAGTGCGATATTTTCGTTATATTTGGGCCGATTTGACCCAAAAAAAGGGGGATCAAGTTTATATTCACATGGAAAAGGTGATATTAAGATGATATGAAGGGTGATGATTTCCTTTTAAAGAAAAAAGTTGAAAAAGTTTGCCGAATCCCTAGAAATTAAGGTTTTGATATGAGTTTTTTAGGTCGTAAAAACAATTAAAAAAAACAATAGAAAATTGACAACAACACCTATAATGCGTTCAAAAGCACTTTCAAAAATAAAAAGATCCCCCCTAATAAAAAAATTACAAAAAAGTCATCCATCAAAGCGACAAAAAAAAACGTTCGCGAAGAGCCTTTTAAAAATTTAAAAAGAACAATAAAACTTGACAAAACCCCCTACAAAAGCATTCAAAAAGCACTTGCAAAAATAAAGCGATTCCACGCAAACTAAAAATTACAAAAAACTCACCATCAAAGCGACTAAAAAAAAACGTTTTGCGAGGGGGCCCAGTTTTTTTTCAAAAGCGAATTGTTTGGGTGAGCGAAGCGAAAGACTTAATTCACTTTTATTTTTTTTTCCCCTTACGTCATCCCAAGAAAAAAGCTCGGATGTTTTGTCTTTGTTAGTTTTTTGTCTGTTTGTTCGCTCTCTACCGGGTAAACGGCATATTATGCGATCTTGATGAAAATTGGAGGGGACCTACGAAATCTCTGAACTTAGACCTGCCACGTTTTTGGGTATATTTGATCAAATATTTCTTATATGATTATCGTACTTTTACGATTTTTTGATTTTTAATGAGATATTTTCGTGATATTTGGCAAACGGCTACTCCAATATTGATGAAACTTTATGGGATCATTTAAAATCACTGAAATTTTATATTTTAAAATTTTAGAGACATTTGAAAAAATATTTTATAAATTTAGAAATAAATTTTGACATTTTGAATTTACATCTTTGGATTTGATATGTTTTATGTTTTTATATGCTTCTAAGTTTATTTTAGACTATACCTCAATGTAAAATGGCAGAAATGCTGTATTTGAGTGAACCAATAAATAAATAAATAAATAAATATTTATTATAGAAATCGTACTTTTACGATATTTCCCCGGTTTTTAATACGATATTTTCGTGATATTTGGGCCGATTCTGACCAAACGGGTGGGGCTACAACGGTCATATTTTACATTGACATACAGATTATGGTGATGTAGTGCCTCTTGAAAGAAAAAGTTGAATTGAAAAAGTTGTCCAAAATACATAGAAATAAAGGTTTTAATATAAGCCTTTTACAGGTGTATAATTTACAAGTAATATCAAGTAACTGTAGAAAAAGTAATGAGATTCCACTTAATGGACAGAAATATTCCAAAAAAGCTCATCCATCAACGCGACTGGAAAAAGCGTTCGCGATGCGGCCTAGTAAGGAAATAAGATCATGAACCATGCAGTTGGACTCTTTATGGATGTCACAAAGTCTTAAAGTTTCGAGACGGTAGTTTACGAATGTAATTTCGTGAATCTTTGTTGCCAATATCTTCTAAGTTACTGTGGACATATTACTCTGATACAAAATGTCAAAAGACATTTGTATAATAATTTATTATAGCGCCGGCTGTAGGATAGTACACATCCGCGAGCGTTCATGATTTCTTCGTCTTCAAAGGAGTATTTATACATATTATATGGAGAGGAAGTACTGCAAAAATAGTTGTTAGATCTCGAGTAAGTTGAGGACAGTCGTGGAGACCACTTTCACTCATGATTGCTGGTGGAGGGAATCAAACATTACCAAGAGTCTCACATAAATATTGTTTTTGTGAGAATGTTAGTTTTTAGAAATATAAATTATACCTACGAGGCCGTCCTTATATTAATAACTATTTTAATCATGTTAGGTAAATATATTTTTTACTCTCGCTATTTAGAAAACGTATTAAAACTGATTTACAAGTGCTTAAACTTTCTGCGTCTTCCGTGCGTTTTCGTGAGTGTGTCACGTCTCGCGATTCAAACCGAACATGACCTCCGGTTAACATGCGATTTTTGTTGACAGTGCCCTTATTATACTTTCGCAATTGTAGGCCTAGTCTGGTATATAAGTGGATGTTGGCCAGTGACGATTCAATAAAAATTACAGGTTATAGTACAAGACTAAACAAGAATGAGATTTTTTAAATCAAAACCCAAGTCCAGACCATTTTTTAGATTTTCGAGGAAGAAAACAAATTAATACAATCACACGTAAATTAGTTACTTTTTAAGAACTTTATTTAAATATTTTTACCTTGTAGTTACTAACTGGATGTTTTTATAGTTGCTTTTGAGCTGACTACCTTAGCTGTAGATCTGTTACATTTTGGGGATAGCTAGCCAAACATCGGATTTTATTTTCATTTGATTATTCCTGTACCCGTACTTATTTACATCATAGACGATTCGCTATTTCAAACCATAACTTGTATGCACGAATTATAGTTGATGAAAACCTTTTAAATGTAACAATCAAAAATTTTTAAAATCTCATCATCGGGGACCTCTCCCTTACCTTGACGACCCATCGACGACGATGACGAAAATGACACCACGAACGATGACAAAGACGATGACGTGCGCGACGTGAGAAACCCCCCTTCCTCCTCTTACCAGTGGCTGGTTCTGACCAGCATGGGCCCCTTCTCCCCATATCCCCTAGGCTAGATGGGCATGTATGACCTAACGGTTGAGGCGTCCTTAATCCAAATAAACAAAATATAATTCCCTTCGTTTCATCCAGCGGGCCTATATTGATGTGTTTGACGATAAACCTTAATTATTACAATTTTTTAACAAGCGTATATGCATGTGTTGTAATTCTTTAAAATGTTTCTAATCTTTAAATTGAATAATATACAATAATGTGGTCAATGATGATTTTTCTTCATATACGGCGATGTAATCCGTTCTAGAGAAATTTCCAACTTTCAGCTTACCTGTTCGTCCTATCAACAAATAAATGTCGATACTCTTTAGCAATCAATTGCAGCAGAATAAATCTACATTGAAATCAGTTCACCTCTTGATGTGTTCGTTCGTTTGTAGCTCGCAACCCCTGGGCAGGTTGGGCAGGGAAGCAAGGATTCGACTGTGTTCCACAAAGCAGAGCGGCCATAATAAAACCACCACGACAGTCTGCACATGCTCTCTTTTCTAGCACCATGGACGATTACTTCAACTTTTGTTTAGGACAGGTACAACAAAATTATTTAGCTTTAAAAAAACTCCTATAACAGCCACTTTTATATTAGTAGGAATGAATTTGGGTAATTTTGAATTGGATTAATATAAATCAATTTGTAGATTAAACTGTCATTTTCTTGTCCATCAAATTGTGTTTTTGGAATTAAAATGTCAGTTCGTGCAAAATGACAAACTTCATTTTCGGACGTTATTTTTGAAGTCTGTCACTGTTAAGCCACATTTCATTTAGAGATTACAATACAGCAGGAACTAGACATAAATTCATAATTATTATTACTGTTATCATTATTACTATTTATTATAATTATACAACGGTTAATTTCTTTCCCATTATGATCCCCTTGTAGTTGAACATTGCAAACCTTCTCAATAGTTTTATCTCTACCCCATTGTATCTATTAAACCCCACTTCTCTCGTACTTTTTCATCAGTTGGATAAGTCTATATTATAATGTTTCTCACCTCACACTTCTCGACTATTATTTTAAGTGAGGGATGACGTTATACCGCAACTATGCTCCTCTGATACCGGTTTATTTTATTTTTTAGTACTGATTTCGAAAATATATTCGGAATAAACAAAACAAATACATAATTAATTTTTAAAAAAACTGCGTGTTTAAATTTGTTACCCGTTGATCTTTGGTGAGTTTGGATCTATTTTCGTACCCCCCAACGTGTTAAAACACGAAAATAATAGATTTATGTTTTTTTCGGAAGACGTCGCGTGTCAGTCAAAATGTAACGGAGAATCAAGCAGCGATTTCTAAAGTGACATAAGTTTCGAAAAGTATATAATATGTCTTGCTCGGATTACGATCACCAAAAGATATGTTTCTTGTGAGTCGCACGCAATACGCCAATATACCCAATGTCTTGTTTCTTGTTAGTTATGTAATGTTTTTAGATCTCTTGTGAAGCCAAAGCTTCAATTTCCTACTGAGCAACAGGTCTCTCTCTGTTACCCCCTCCATGTTCGAAGTAAGACTTTGTTTAGAACTAGCTCGAAATATATTGACGCTTGCCTTGGTTAGAATAACAATCCGGCGAGCATTGTGCGTTGATTTGATGCAATCATCCCGATTTGGAAGGCGACGGCACAATTCAATTATTGCGAGGAGTAGCGATGTGAAAGGAAGTTGAACGGCGTTTACAAGGGCAGTGAAGAGGGATAATTAGGATTTCTATCGCAAACCCCCAAGACAGCCGGGTGGCAGATTCAGTATCAATGTCTAAATATATAATCACATTAAATCACGATCGTCCTCAAACTAACAGCTATATCTTGTTATACTGAAACATCTGACAAATATCTGGGTTTTTAGAAATAAAGTAAGAATTGGGGTTTTTGCAGTTCTTGCGTAACTAACCTTGCGAGTTTATAGATTTGTTAGTTTTCATAAACATAGATAAACACACAACTCACCCGTACACGGAAAGAAAGCACACAATGTGTGCGACTCAAATAACTCGATATCGAAATATTTACTGGAAAATAGGAATTCTCCCAGGACGTTAAAATAAATAATGGCAGGAATGTAATGAGTGTGGTAGGGTGAATTCTATTAAAAATAATAA
>JAMZAV010011836.1:0-33073 GCA_024449915.1 Sweltsa coloradensis
CATCGTCGTCGGATTGGTCTTCATTGTTGTTGCCTGTTGTGTCGTCGTCGTGGTCCGTTGCGGCGTCATTGTGGTTGTTGACGTCGTCGTCGGTTGTGAAGTCGTTGTTGGAATGTTTATCATTGCTGTTGTCGGTTGCGTTGTCGTCGTCGTCGTCGTCGTCGTCGTTGGTTGTGTTATCGTTGTTGGAATGTTTATCATTATGAGGGGTCAGAGGCCAAACGGGTCAAGTGACAAAATTGTGATTCTGAGATAAATGGACTTTAAAGTTAGACTCATGTTGTAAAATATGGGTAGGAGTTTATGGACGAAGTCAATAACTATGTACAGGAGAACTATTTTACTTAAGTGATTTTATTTACCAATCCAAAAAAAAAAAATTGATATCATATGGCGAGTTTGATTGATAAAAAAATCACTTGGCTCTTTTGGCTTCTCAAACTTTTTTTACATACTTTCACTTGTACTTTTTATTTCTACATCTATTCTATCATCATAGTCTGAGAGGAGAAAATCTTCATCATTCTCATTTTCTGCCCTAGGCCTAGGCCCTAGAATGATTTGAAGTGACTAAACAAGGTTATGTTCAACAATATTTTGATTGGAAGTGAAAACAAAGGAAAATAATCATTTAAAACATAGTCCACAAATACTTTACACAATATTACATAACTATAAGCTTATACAGACAATGCTCACCTGGAATATCTATCATACTGGCATTTTTGTTGATTTTGTTCCGTGCCATCATCACAGACAGCAGCCTGACAGTAAACAAATTGCACTTAAACCCTTTGGCTTTCAGCCGGCAGTTGCTTTTTCTAAGAAGTTTAACTTCTACCGCTAGATGGCAGCATGGGTGAACAAATTCACTTGAATCCTTTGGCCTCTAGGTAGTTACATGTATTAACATTAAACTTGTGCACCTAACTCATTTTAAATTTTTTTGTCACTTGACCCGATTGGCCTCTGACCCCCTCTATTGACAATTTCGTATTTGTGGTTTTCTGATGAGGCGTCACCATCGTCTGTTGAGATGTATACATTTTCCGTGCCGCCTTCATCGTTGTCGGGTAAAGCGTCTTGTATAGTTGACACGTTAAGGGGAAACTCGACATAGTTGTCGTTTTGATTGGTTAATACGTCATTTGCGTCGTCGTCAGTTTCCGGAATCATGGTCGAATTGAAAGGATTTGCGACTCTGCGCACAACAACGTTTGAAGAAGACGCGACCGAGACACTGTCAACTTCCATGCCGTCATAGTGAAGGGCCCTACGTGCACGGGGCTCGCGTCTCGCGACTGTAGCATCTTGATGTTTGTCGGCCACACTAACGTCGAGTAGCGGCTGACGATGCGCACAAACTGGCGGAGGAATTGCCATCTCGACGGCGCACTCGTTTGGTGTATTCGGTAACAAATTGTCCAATTTAATGGCCGACAAGATGTTAGGCAAAGTAAAGAATTGCACATTTATATAGATTAATTGCGGTTATTGTATGAAAATGTTACAACGTTTTCTGCACGTCAAGTGTGCTCACAGAAACAGGAAGAGAGGGGGGATACAACGGAATGGAAGTTACAAACAAAGAATATACATCAAGGTGGCGGTGGAATATTACCGGCAAAATTCAAAAGACATTAGGTTTAAAACACAATAAATGTAACACCCTCACTTAATCTAATGACTTTTAAACATTTAATGACAACACAAGTTTAGGCATTTTACCTATTCCTTTAACGCAACTGAGTGTCTTATCTTTTGACAGAGCTTTTGCAAGTATGTCTGCTGGCATTTTTTCCCCTGCCATGTACTTTACAATTACTTCACCCTGTTCAGCCAACTCTCTAACATAATGATATTTGACTGGCAACATGTTTAGTTCTATTATGAAAAACAGGGTTTTCAACAAGTTTACCAGCACTCTGGTTATCAATAAAAATTGTTACCGTCCCTAAATCATTTTGCAATTCTGATATTAATCCTTTTATGAAAGCAATATCTTTACATGCTTCACAAATTGCAATATATTCAGCTTCGGTTGAACTAAGTGCTACAGATTTTTTTTTCTTGGGCTAACCAGCTTACTGGTCCATCATTGTATGTTAAAATACAACCAGAATATGGTGGCCGTCAATTACACAGTTTCCACGACCTGCATCTGCATATGCAACAAGTTTTACCTTCTCCTTTAGTAAAACATAAACAATATCTAGTGTTTCCCTTTAAGTATCTTAGAACAACGTTTTACTGCTTGAAAATGCTTCATTCCATGACAGTTATTAAATTGACTTAAATAACTAATTGAAAAACTTATGTCAGGTCTTGTGCACACAGAAAGATACATTAACGCCCCAAATTTAAATTTGTTGGTATTCCCCCTTCTTTTTAACCGTCAACTTCTTTCTCAAGTTTTAAGTTGCCTCCATGGGGGATCCTACAGCCTTACAACCCTCCATACCAAATCTAGCAAGAACTTCTTCTGCATACTTTGATTGTTTTAGTTTGATTGTACCAGTTTTTCTATCTCTGATCACCTTCATACCCAAACATTCCTGAAATTCTCCTCGGTCCTTCATTTTGAAGCTGTGGCTGATTTGTTTTTTGAGTTCCTCAGTTTCTGATTTTGTTTTAGAGAAAATGAAAAAATCATCAACATGAAGGCCTATTACAATGAGATTGGAATCCTGCTTCCTAACATACACACATGGATCATATTTTGATTGGACAAAATTAAGTTTCAACAAGAAAAGATTAATTTTAGCATTCCATGAACGTGCCGCCTGTTTTAAGGCCATATATAGCCTTCTTTAGCTTACACACTGTCTTTCATAGCCTAGCTTAAGGAATTTTTCCCTGGCTGTTCCATATAGATTTCCTCATTCAACTCACCATTCAAAAAAGCTGTGGTGATATCTACATGATCCATTTCAAGATCAAATTTTTTGCAGCTAGTCCGAACAAAATAGTATCGATGTTATCGAATTACAGGTGCAAAGGTATCCAAAAAATCTTCACCATATTCTGAGAAAAGCCCCTGGCAACAAGCCTTGCCTTATGGCGTACAGGCCATCTGTGCTAACCTTTCTTTTAAAAACCCATTTACATTTGACAACATTTTATTAGTTGGACGGTCAACTAATTCCCGGGTTTCATTATTGGTTAAAGCATACTTGTTTCCATAGATCTTATCAGTACGCTCTAGACCATCATTTACACATTGAGGATTTGTTTGTTTTTTTACAACAAGTTTATGGTTATCATTTTAAATTTAAGAAAGAAAAACCTGCATATTCATAGTTTTCGTCCTTTAAAGGTTTTCTATGTCTATCGGGTATCTATTTCCGAATAAAATTGGCTGCACAGGTTCCAAATAAAAACCTCTAATTCCTCGACATCACTATTTTCCTCATGACTATCATTTGAAACATCACTAGAATTATCATTGTAAGATAATCTTTCCAATCTTTTGCATTATCTCATCAGTCGATGGGATTGCCACCCTGCTGTTGGATCGGTATGTTGGTAACAGATTCAACTTCAGAGTTATGCTTACTGTCGGGATTTTGATACTACTTTTCCCGGGCAGCTGACTCTATGATTACAATATCACGAGCAAAATAAAGGTTTTAGGATTGTCTGCGCGTACCAGACGAAAAACCTTAGTAGTTTTCGCCCCATACCCTACAAGGATGCATTCAACCGATTTTTTGTCGAGTTTTTCTACGCCTTTTCCATCCGGAAATTGAACTTGCGCTTTACTACCAAAAATTCGAAGGTGCGACACATCTATTTTTTCACCAGTCCAACTTCCTCAGGAACAGCATTCTTTATTGCCGCAGTTGACATCTATTCTTTATGTAAAATAGAAGTTTCATGGCCTCAGCCCAAAACTTTTTTTCTAAACCTGAATAAAATAGCATGCATCTAACACGCTCCATAAGAGTACGATTTGGCGTTCCATACTCCATTTTTTTGAGTAGGGGATGTTTTTTGATGGACAATACCATTATTTTTTAAGAAATTTTTTCAAACTCATTACTGGTAAATTCCCACCGTTATCGGTACGAATCAACCTTTATAGACTTACCTGTATGCTTCTCGGTCATTGCTTTAAACTCTACAAAAAATTTTGGAGAAAGCTTCACTTTTTTCCTTTAGCATATAACCGAAAGTTTTTACGACTGTAGTCGTCTACAAAATATTAGACAATATCTAGAGGCCGGACCAGGAGGGTTCTTCCATTGGGACCCTTATGTCACCATGAATTAGTTCAAGCAAATCTTTTGCTCTTTTCCCCCCAGACTTTGGGAACTTGGTCACAGTCTGCTTACCTTCTAAACATACTGTACATGGATCTAAACATTCATTATCAAACATTGTCCCTTTTACAAGGCCTTGCTTGAGTGAGTTTAAAACCTTACGATTTTTTTAAGTGGCCTAATCGCCGATGCCATAATTCATGATCAGAAATAGGCTTACTTACTGCCAAAAACCCTCACTTGCTCCCGTATTGTGTTCACTTTGATCTAATGTATAGATACCTCCCTTTGAGAGTTTTCCAGTGAGTTCAGGGGCAACATCTAACGATATGAGGATGTTCATCATACACCTTAAAACCCATGTTTATCAAATGTCACAACATATCCTTTTTTTCAGTTATTTTTGAAACAGATAAAAGATTTTGTTGGCCAAGTTTTGGTACATGAATAACATTTTTAACAATCTTAGGAACTATTTTTTCCTCGGAATCGGGACACTTAAAGTTCGTGAGTATGTCGCCAACACATTTGGGCGATATTTTTTACTGTTATCGGGGAACAGTAATATCCTGATTGCGAAAATTAAAATAGTTCATCATCTTTATTTTGGGGACATGGCCCTGTTGCTCCCGAATCTAATACCCAAGATTCTTTGACACGGAGGTCGAATGCTGAATCTGATAGCATAGTAGTAGCTTATTTTTGAAGCACCCCATATTGCTATCACACCGAATTTTTTATTCCATTTACTATTATCATAGTCTTAGAATTAATGTTTGATTTTTCTTTCTTTAGACATCAGGACGTTTATGTCCTTCTCATTGCATCGTAAACATACTACTTTAAATTAACAGTAACCTGTGGATTAGCCTAGGCCCACTATTCACATTTTTCCTCCAAGGTTTTGTTTTAGTAGTAGCACCATGAGACATCAATGCAGTCGAATTTTTTATCGTGACCCTTTTTTGTTACTCTGCGGGAACTTTCTTCAAGAAGAGCGATCTTGAACTTCTTCGGAAGGCGGAGTCTTCTTTTTGTCCCCGTGTCAACATCATGAATGAGCGTTCATAGGACTCGTCAACACCGTTCATGAGCACAAATGAAAGATATTTGGGCCTCGATGGTCTCACCCATATCAATTAATTTTCGATGAATTGTGATGACACTGTTTCACAAATTCTTCCATTGCCGAAAATTGGGACTGACGACTGTTTAATAACCGTCTAGTCAGGTCAAAAACGTGACTTATACTTGACCCTTCATAAGCAGATTGTAGGCTATCCCTGCCATCTTGGATGAAGTCGCAGTTTGGACATGAACATAACAAGTGGATTGGACAGTCAGGCATATTTTGGCTAGTGCCTGTGCGTCCCTATCCTTGTTCTTGTCCGTTTATAGGTTCACTGCCATCCACGAGATTTCATAGGCTCTCGAGCATTTTGCTCATTTTCATAGCAAATTTCCATGTTGAGTAAAATTTTTTTTTTGACCCTCTAGTTTCTCGATGGTAGGTACATGCGAAGAAAAAATGCTTGGAAACGACATTTTACGGTCGATTTCGCTAAAAACTAACCTCACTTATGAATTCACAATCAAATTATCACAATTTACAAAGATAAAACGATTGTAGAACATGATATCTTACGTTAGTTTGCGTACTGTGCCCCCTTTAACCTGTTAGGCAAAGGGAAAAGAATTGCAACAAATTTTTATAGATTAATTGTGGTTTTATTGTATGAAAATGTTACAACGTTTTCTGCACGTCAAATTTGGGGCTCACAGAAACAGGAAGAGAGAGGGGATACAACGGAAATGGGAAGTTACAACAAGAATATACATCAAGGTTGGCGGTAAAAATATATACCGGCAAAAATTCAAAAAAACATTAGGTTATAAAACACAAATAAATGTAACACAAGACAGTGTCGTATTCTGTGTCTTCTAGTTCGTGTTTAAACACCGCGACCTCCATGTCTAAGCGCAACAGTGCCTGATCGTAAGCACAAAATGAATCGGCAAACTTTACTTGTTGTCTTGGAGTGATTTCGACGATTCGACGTTGCATCAGAGAAGCCCCGCGCCAATTGGCAACCGTACCCGGGGTGACAACAATGGATGGTGGTGGTGGTGTTGATACGCGGGCGTTGTCATTAGCAATCAACTCGCCAATGTCGATCATCATCACGGCATCAACATAGTCGTCGTCGAAATATGTGCCGGTGATAAAGTCGACATTGGCGTGTAGTGTGTCGTCGTCGTATTCGTTGTTGTCGTCATTGAATCGTGGCAAACCCACAATCGCAGAGACGGGCGTTTGTGCTGGGGCGGATAATGGCAAGTTGCCGAGCCAATTATGAGTGTTGTCGCTGGGTTTGTTGGGTGCCAAGACCAAATGCCCCGCGAGCGAGGTTGTAGAGTGTGGGGACTGGGAAACTCGTCAAATGTCCAACATTAGGCAATCTCTGCACCGCAGTCTTGTGCTGTTGTCGTAGTTGTATTCATTTTCGACAATAAACGTACCAGACACGACGGTTAACCGACGTCTTTGGGTTTGTCGTTTGCGGTCGGCTGGTTGAGTTTTGCATCACTGAAAAAATGTGTGCTAAATTTCCCGTCAAAGTCGTACATGTCAAAATAATATTATAATTTAATAGGCTTGTTTCATTTTGCATAGCGTCGCCATCACACAATGAGACGGCCGACTCATGTTGAGTTTTTTGGATTTATGTTGTCGGTAAAATGGGCTGTCCAACGTGCAAAAATCATACTAGTATCACTTGAAGTGTATTGACCGGCACGGTTGTAGAATGCACCATGGGCGAATTACAACAACAGTTTTACGCCACAGTCGTTTTAGACGACCGCACGAGATGTGGTCTACGCTGGTCGGGCAAATGCTTTTTCGCATAGACGGGGCCCTTTGCTTCAAAGTGGGGAGAAGATTCTGAATCGCAAGCAATCGGATAATGGTGTATGGATGAGCTAGGTAGAGGATACATTAGTACGACCATCACGCGATGCGTCGTTTTGCAATTCTTTTTTAAAGTCGGCTAGAGATTTTAGCTTGCCCTCGTTTTAGCCGCAGTTGGTAATTGATAAGATGGTAATTCGTCAGAAGACGATGAATCATCTATGCAATAGGTAGTAATACGTTTGCAATTATTACCTGATGGCATCGTGTCGGAACCTTGTATGAAATATTTAATTCCCGCGTTGGCGTTTGTAGAATGCATGTCGTCATCGATGTCGGACCCAAACATGTCGGTAGAAGAGTCCATGGCTACGTCGTCGTCTTTGCTAGTCGGTCCTTTCGGCAACATCTCGTCGCTATTTGAAATAGTACAGAGAAGAAAAAAAAAGGAGAAGAGTGCAACAATTTGAATGTACATTATAAATTGTTTGTCGAAAATATAATGATAATAATTTAATCAATCTGACCAAAAAGAAAACAAAACAGTTTGAAATACACTATTAAAAATTTGCATAAAGCGTGTAACAATTTTCAATGGATTGTAAATGCACGTTGGGAAAACGGACCAAATTTTACCGAGTTTCACACACGAATTAACATGTCAAATCTAAATTAAATGTTTATTGTAATTTAATAAAAAGATTACTTACCTATTTGTGTACAAGTTTAGACCAAACTTACAGCTAACATGTTATATTACAATAGGAAGAAAATACAATTTACACGTTATGATGAAACAATTTACAGAATCAATTGGAATCTGAAGATAGTATTTTAATGTTCATCTGTTTGTTGCCATTGACAACCAATATGTTACGGTTGTAAATGTTTCCGCCGTACTCTTTGAGCGCTAATGTAGCACATTGATTTGTAGTGACCAAGGTGATACAAATTCTTTTGCCAAGGTACTTAAATTTTTTATTTTTTATACAATGTGAATATAACATTTTATCATGTAATGTTTAGTGTTGATTAAAAATTGTAATTATTTAACTTGAAAGTTAATAATTTAAAATGTATCATATTGTTTACCGGTAATTTACTATGAAAAGAAAAAGGTACGGCAAGTTTCAAGTAATTATATTTGTTCAAATTGTTCAAATCGAGCTAGAAACTATGAGCTGTGTCCTGGGCCAGCCCCAGGTCTAGACCTTTTTGACAGTAGGTCTAATCCTAGCCTAGATCCTTTACTAAATAAATAATAATAAACGTAAACCAACAACTTTAGGTAGGCTACAAGTCAAGACGTGTTGGGCAAGATGCACGAACATGGTTAACAACGATTAGAAAGGACAAGGTACCCCAAATTATCGCTAGGTGTCGCTCTCCCCCTTACAGTTTATAATTTGTCCGCCAGGAGTAGATGAAACAGACTATGGTTAAAGGTATTGTAAAAAACAATGTTATATATTATCATGTAGTTAGTTTTTATTTTCCGTTTTACCGTTTAACCTAATAAACAATTCACTTATACATAGACTAACAATATCGCAGGCGGTGAACTGTTACCTAACATCTTGTCGCGCCCTAGATCCTCTTAACGTCGTGTTGCTTGGTTTTACGTCTCGGTGTAATCACGCCCTTATCATCTTCGGAGACTGAGAAAGAAGGTCTCGATTAGCCAAGTTGCATAAATATGAGACATTAAGCAATATTCAATCAAGACTGTAATAAAATCTACTTACTTATTTATTATTTATTTTATACTAACAAACTCACGTGAGATTTGTAGGCGCCAGCCAGCAGTCAGTCAGTAGAAAACACGAAACTCCTTTATGCTAAAGTAACCAGTTATAAATTCAAATACCATGGGATGTGAGCAGGGAAAATATTGAAACCAAGGTATCTTGCCAGAGTAGCTAGGCCTATATTGTCCTACAAGTTTACAGACATATTATTATCAGATTAATAAGTAGGCTCTAGGCCTAAGAATTATGACCGGTTTTGCAAAGAACAAAAATAAACAAGAAAACACAAGGAAATGGCAATACAATTTAATACAATCAAATAGTAATTGAGTAGGCCTTAGGCCTAAAATGATTTGTTTAGGCACTAGGCCTTGGTCTGTGTGACCTTGGGTTTTTGAAGCCAAATACGCAGTAGGCTAGGCTAGGCCTATGCGTGCAAAAGTTCAAAAACTGTTCTTTGGCTACTGGTAAAATAACAGTCTTGTAACACGGCGAGAATTGTTAATGAATATGTATCGATACGTTACGAATTGTGGGTCGGTCCCTAGGTAGGCTGGATGTAGGCCTAGGCTAGGCCTAGTAGGACGGCGAAGCGCGCAGTTCCGAATCCTCGGCGGAATATGCAGAATACGAGCAGAAATCTCGTATTTGGTAGGCCACAGGTAGGGCCTAGATCGTGGAGTCCATCCCCACAGTGAGTAGACCCAGGTAGGCCGGAAGTAGGCTAGGCTATGGGAAATTAGCCCACGTCTGGACCGCAGTCCATCTCTCCTCTGTACCTCGACGTCGAATGTTCTCGTCTTTTTTTCGAAGTAGCAGACGACGCTCGTATTGTTCTACAACCTTCTGTCAAGGGCCTACAAGACAGCTTCCAAAGACATTGACGTGATTGGTCAATTGGCGTTGATTTAGCGTCTCATTGGGGGATTTCAAATAGTAAACTCACTGGACTAGTTCATTAATTTAATTTGTAGGGGTTTTCCTTGAAAGGTTGCGCCATTTAAGTAATATTTACATCAGAAAGTGCAAGAGTTGTGTTTGTTGTAGCGTCAAATCACAGAGTATTTGATGCGCTGTGTTGGGGTCGACAGTTGGCAACACCGCCGAGAAACTAGCAGTGGTAAAGTTGTATGGTTTTTCCGTCGGTAAAGAAGTAGTCCTACAGTTGACGCGGTTCCAATTTCAGTCACTAGGTGTCGCGCGTGTATCGAATTATTGTATTGGAAATATTAATGCGGTAATTTTAAATGGTCGCAATAACACTTTGAATATGTAGCACTGTTGACTGTTATTTAAATTATGACGTAGCACTTAAAAGTTATTTAATAAGGACCAGTTTTATGTTAGAAATGTTCAGATAATAATCACTAATTGTTGATAATTAGTAATATAGAGTAATTAATCAGTAATTAATAAGGCAGTAGAGTGTGTGTACAGCTACAAGACGTTCAAGAGGAACGATTTGTAGCGATACATGTCCATTCATTTGGCCAACAAAATCCAACTCGCAACCTTCTCATGGTTTGGCCCGTGATAAGGGAAGTTCTTCTCCCTGAAACTAATGGCGAACTATGGGTCGTCGTCGGGGAAACCCCTTCCCTTTGACTACCTCCTGACGGCGATGACAATGACAACACGGACGGATGATGACACAGACGGAGACGACCACGACGTGGGGAACCCCTGCCCTCCCTATACGCTGTGGCTGGTTCTGACCAGCACAGGCCTGTCTACCCCTTGTCCCCCTGCGTCATCCCTTACGTCCCTTCCTTCGTCTCGATTAGCCAAGTTACATAAACATGAGACGTTAATGGGGTATTTAACCGCTAAACTCAAAAAAATATTTCATTCCGGCTAACTAGTAATGAATTTAGCATTAACAGAAAAATTATTGGGCCACCATGACCTCCCAAAAAATTGTCAAACATGACATTTTTCGAGCTAGGTCCCATCGGCAAAAATCTCCCAAATGAAATAACATGGGGACGATCTTTATGCCCCGTGACCTTGGAGGATTTTTTATTTAAAAAAATATTGGCCATTATTGACGTACTCGACAGCCTTTTCTGTAAATTCTCTATATTTTGTTATGTAATTTGGGCAAGTAGTTCGGTCAAAATATGCTGATTACCGAGATGGGGGTGTGATTTTGGAATGCATATTTTTTGCGTGTTTGAGGCTATATTTGGGCACAGTTTCAAGACACAATGTTATAAAGGGGGCATTTTAGATTGGTACTATGCTCTAGTATCTATGTGGACCAAAACAGAAGCAGGTTAAAGCCGATTTAGAAACTTTTCCAAAACACCAATTTTCGCCAATTTCTGGATAAAAAAAATTAAAAAATTCGTGTTAAATCACAGTAACAAGATATAATTTTTAAACGGTCATTTAAGTGTTGTATTATTCTATAGATCAAGTGTTAAAACATAATTTTGGCGGTTTTTAGCCCCTTTAAGCAATATCCATTCAATCAATCAGTAGACTGGAATCTTTGCTTCGCTCGCTACGCTCATCCAATTAAATCATTGTTAGAAACAAATTTTACACAAAATAAGCTTTTTATGTTGAACTTAGTTTTCAATTTAAATTGGGTGACATCTCAAACCGTCCTTTTTGCAGATGGCGTTCATCTCTGATGGTCAGAACACAAGCTTTATCCGTTCTAAATCCCGAACTTCCTGTACTAGGCCTCACTTCCGCTGTGTTCCTAACTGTTCATAACCTGTATCTGACAGTACAAATAAACAAACCTGTTAACTGCACGTTTAATGACGTAAAGCAATATCCAATCAACTTGTACCGGATGTCTGTTTGAAATTTCAGCGCAATCTGTTTAGCCGTTCGGCCGTTCTGCAGCGAAGTCACTCACTCACAGACAAAAAAACAGATCTTGTGCCGTATGAGTTGCGATGTAGACTTACACTTTGCTCCCTCGTCTAACAAAAGTGTACAACAAGTTCTCTACGATTTTTTTTTTTTTGACAGTGTTTTTGCCCGCCCCTCTGATTTTTTCCCAAATGTGGCAATGCACCACACTGCTCATCCCAACCAATATTATTTATTTATTTACAGTTTTATGTGAAAGTTCAGGGGATCTTTATTTTACTCTAAAAACATGAAAGAAAACATGGTGGTAATCCACAATAAATATGGAAAAAGAAAATTTGGAAGATTCCAATACACGTGACATGGGCACTGATAACTCTACTATTGAGTGCCCTGAAACAACATTAACTAACTACCTAACTACACGTATCGGCACGAAATCCACGGTCGGCAAAACCATCTTAAATCAATTTCACGAACTTTCTTCTGAATTGATAACAGTATTAAAAAGGGGTTTTGTGGCTTTCCTCCGGGGGCTTAATAATTCTTTTACGCAGACTCAAAGCCCAAAACCCCAAACCACAGCACAAACCAAAAAAACTCTGTAGGGAGGAACGGGCAGATTCCTCGGGGGAAAAAAGGTTTTATTTGCTGTTTTCAACGTTCCATTATTTTGGGTACAATAGTGCCAAGTCGGAGTTGTAAAAGCTTCTCCTTTTCTTTGAATGTGTCAAAATTTAAACCCTTTTAAAAATGAATTTTTCCCCCGGCGAAGACTGAAAAGTTGCCTATTTACAGAGTTTATTTTGGGGGGAAAAAAAATTCCTATGAACCCCTCCCTTAAAAATTTCCAAATTTTCCAAAGGTATTAAATTTGGGCCCCCGTGGATTTTGGGGGCTTTCTTCGACGAAATCGGGGTTTTGCTGTTTTAATCTATTTATTAAACCTTCAATAAATTTTTTATTTGACCCTCTTAATTTTGGGCATTTTTCTCATTTTTATCTTGAAGCTATAGTCATAAAAGGGGTTTAGACAAGACACACTTTCTTTAAAAAAGATTTTCCGGTATTTTTATGTAAGATTAAGTGCCCGGCCCCATTTTATTTTAAAAATGCACAAGGGGTATATGAAAGAGTTCAAAAATGCTAATTAATGGGTGTTTCCTGTTTTTCTTTTACTTTTTAAACCCACAAAAAAAATTGGTTTAAATTTTTAAAAAAAATGAAAATTTTAAATAAAGAAAATGTGTTTAAAAAATGCGTTAATTTTCAAATGCCCCGTGGAAAACCCCAAAACGCGCTCTGATTGGTCGGGGACCCCCCCCCCCCGCCATGAAAAGGGGCCCGTAGAGGGTGGACTTGTTTGGGTTTGGGCCCGCAAAAAATTTCCAATACCCCCGGGGCCTTTACCTGACAAAATAGTTTTAAAGGGAAAGGGCAGGGGTAAATTTTAATTTAAACCAGAAATCCTGATTCTAATAGGAAAAATGAGAAATTTAAACCATACTTCACTCCCCTTTTCGAGAAAAACGTACAAACCTCCCCAAAAAAACCCTTTTCCCGCAAAACCTCCGTGCGGGGAAACCCCCGTAAAACAGCAATCCAGGCCAAAGGTTTTTCAATATAGGGCTTGGCTTTTTCGACCCCCACAGGGCAATTTTATACAAGAAAATATTTTTCTTGAAATTTTATACAGTAAGACCCCAATGAGAATTTTATCACAATAAAATGCCCCCCCAACAAATTTAAAAAAAACGTTTAACGTCCCCAAAAATTACTTTTTTTCCCGTGTATAACCCCCCGAGTTTTGTACCCCATAGGCGTAAAATTTAATACCCAATATTATTTTCATTTTATTTATTTATTTTTCAAATAAAATCGAAAAAAATTAGTGTAAAAGGGGAACTTATATACTGATAAAAAACGCGAAAGTAGTATCTTAAATTTTGGTAACTGCTTGGGCTTAGGGTTCGTACTTAAATAATTTTTAAAAAAAAAGCCATTTCCCGGGAAATTATTTTTTTTTAAAAAAGAATAACGATGAATAATAATTTTTTTTTTAGAAACCCCAAAAAAAGCCCAACCGATTGATTGGATTTTGCTTTACGTCTCATTTTTTATCCCAATTTGGGGCTAATCGAGACGAAGGGGGGGATGAAAGGGGATGACGGGGGGGGGAAAAGGGGGTGGACAGGCCTGTTCTGGTCAAAAAACCAGCCAAAAGCATAGGGGGAAAGGGAAAGGGGTCCCCCCACGTCGTGGCGCCCTCCGCCCTGTGTCATCATTCGTCCGTATAAAAACGAAAACCCAGAAGAGGGCCTCCCCCCGGGAAAAGAGTCACTGTTTAACCTTTGAACCCTAAACTCCAAATGAAAACAAAAAACCCAAAAGACGGCTCAGCCTGGAAAGTCACTGTTAACCGGGGCAGCTAAACTCCGGGTTTTGAAACGCAAACCAGAAAAAACCGGCTCCCCTGGAAAGGCCCTTTTCCCGTGACAGCTAAACTCCAGAGGGAAACACAAACCAAAAGACGGCTCGGGCCGGGAAAAAGTCACTTTTTAACCGTGCGTCAACCCCAAAGATGAAACGAAAACAAAGAAGACCCCCTCCCCTTTGGAAAAGAGTCACTGTTACCCGTGACAGAAAAATCCAGATGAAACGAAAACCAGAAAAACGGCTAAACCTGGAAAGAGTCACTGTTAACCGTGAAACCCAAAAACTCCAGATGAAACAAAAACCCCCAAAAGACGGCTCAGCCTGGAAAGAGTCACTTTTAACCGTAAACAGCTCAACTCCAATAAAACGAAAAATAGAAGAGGGTTTTAGCCTGGAAAGAGCCCCACTTTTTACCCTTTGACAGCTAAACTCCAGATGAAACAAAAACCAAAAGGAGGGCCCTCAGCCTGGAAAGAGTCACTGTTTAGGGTGACAGCAAAACTCCGATGAAACACAAAACCAAAAGACGGCCCCGGGCCGGGAAAAAGAGTCACTGTTAACCGTGACAGCTAACCCCAGAGAAACAAACCCAAAAGGGGACGGTCAGCCGGAAAGAGTCACTTTTTCCCCGTGACAGCAAACCCTTCCGGGCCCCCGATTCATGTACATTTTAAAAAATTTTTTCCCATTTTTGGGCGGGGTAAAAAAAATTTAGCGGGGGGCAACGTAAAATTTCCGTTTTCAGGGTACTTTGAGCTAACACTCGCAAACCTCGCCCTACCCCTCCCTCAGCCTTATACTCCCTAAAAACCAAGATTAGGCGGAGGGGTAGGGGCTATTTGAAACCAAAGGACGGCGGGAAAAACCTAAACCTAAAATTTGGTTATTTAGGGGCCAAAAAATGAGCAATAACGTGCATGCTTTATAAATACCCGATTTAACAGAAATTTAATGGGGAAGAAGGTTTTTAAAAAGTGAAAAAAGTGCCCTTTATAATACCATTAAATAAAATTTATCGAATGCGTCGTGGGGGCTCGTGTTATAAATAAAAAAATAAAAAAAATTGTATTTAGAGTCTCCCCAACTCAGTTATTTAACGATTTTCAGTCGTAGACAGTAAACCCAAAGCGACCAACCCAAACCCCTGTAGGCGCCGACGCAATGGGACAAATGTGACCCCCCCCCGAAAACCCAAAACCAAAAGATCGATTTTTGTAATAGGAAATATCCCCCAATCAGGGTATGGACATGCGAACCCCCGCGGATCCACGCCACAACAACAAGGCCGATTCAAAAACCATTCTGAATTTTTTATTGCTTCGTTGTGGGGAGGGGCTCCAAAGCCCACCGTTTAAAAATCCTAAGACAAAAAAACTGAGGGATTTAAGTCCAAAGCAAATTTAAAAAAAAACTTCGGGACTTTGCGGGAACGAACCCCGGGGAACCTTTTCTGCATTGCAAGCGTACGCTAACAAAAAGCCCAAACGATGTACCACTCAAACCCAACGCGAAGGACGGCCGCGTCGTATTAGTGCGTACAGGGTTTCAACTCCCCACGAAAAAGGGTCGCCATTTTCGGAACCTGTTTGGACCCAAAAATTCTTTTCCCTTTTTTAAATTGCCCCAATAATTGTTTATTTATTTTATGCTACACTCGAAATTTGGGAAATTTTTTTTAAAATTATTTGTCTGTAATTTGTGTGTACTTTATATCCCCGTGCGGGGATTTTCTTTATTTTTGGTCTGGTAAAGAAATTTTTTCACACGACTACCAGAATTTAAAAACCGGGGGAAAATTTTGGAAAAAAAAACACGGGCCAAAAAGACAAAATAATTTTTTTGAAACCAGATCTTTGAAAAAAAATTTTGAAATTTTTTTGGGGTTCGAGTCTATATTTTGTTGAAAAGACCTTTAACTTGTGACACGTATAGTTAGGGCCCTTATTTGGGCAAAATGTATTCACTGTTCAATATCGCCCTTTTATTATGCCCTTTTTTGGCGCTAAATGACTAATCTAAAGTGGTGAAAAAAAAGGGATTTTGACCCCCCACACAAAGGGGCCCATCAAGTTAATGCCCCAAAAGACACAATTAAAAAAGTTACATGTCTATTAATTCAGATTAAAATAAATCGACTCACCAAGACCATTTTCGAATTCTTTTTTTAGTATTTTGTAAAAAAAAAAAACCAATTTTTTTTTTCCCTTAAAATAAGCCCCCAATTTGCCACTCGGCATTCCTGGGCCCTAATCCCCGACCCTAGCCGGGAAATTAGCGGTGTTGAAAGTTAGCGAGAGTTAGGGCAAGTCAATGCTTCATGAATACCGATTTTGCTGCCTTGGGAGGAAACCCCCAAAATTTGTAAAAGTAGGCGGACTTTTTTTATTTTTGGGGCCTAGACGTTAAACAGAAAATTTTTGTTATTGCGCTAAAAAAAACAAAAACAAAAACAGGCATCGCCTAGGCTTAGTTTGTAAAAAATTTTTAAAATTTTAAAATAGACTTAGTCTATTTTTTCCTGGAGGCTTTTGGGCCCGGGAAACATGCATGTACCAATACAGGGTTTGACAAGCCCTGGGGCCTTCCCTTCCCCGGGCATACCCTTGTTTCGACACATTTCCCCTTAAAAAATTACAATTTTCGACGGTTTTATTGCAACTTTTTTTTTGAATCAAAAAATACATGGGTCCTAGGCTATGCCATAATTTAAACGGCAAGAGAAATCCCTATTTTTTTTTAAAAAAAATTCGTGATGTACAACACACTCGATAAAAATTTCTCATTTAACATCAAAAATTAAAAAAAAACAGGGGGACATTTAGCAAAGTTTGTCGTAAAAACTTACTAAGTTAATGGCGGTGGGGAAACCCAATTTGAAACAATCATCTAATTCCCGTGAAAAGGGTTAATCGTCATTCAAAACAGGACATAGACTTTTTTCATTGGTTGGGACCCAAACCCGTCCTTTTCCCTTTCCCTTCCCTCCCCCTAACCCCGGGTTAAATGAAACATAATCGGGGCCCAAAATAAAACGAAAAACCAAAAGACGGCTCAAAATTGGAAAGACCCCCACTGTTACCCGGACAGCAAACCCCAATGAAACAAAAAACCAGAAGCGGCTCAGCCGGGAAAGGGTCCTTTTACCCGTTGACGGGAAAAAATTTCCATTTGGGGAAAACGCAAACCAGAAGACGGTCAGCCTAGAAAGAGTCATTTAAACCCGTGACAGCAAAAACTCCAGATAAAACGTAAACCAAAGAAACTCGGGCTGGCCGAATCTCTGCCTACCCATGCAAAGAAACTCAGATGAAACTCAGACCAGAAACCCGGGTTTCCCCCCGGGAACGAGTCATTTTAAACTCAGGGTTTAGTGAAACTCCAAAACAAACCAACAAAACGAAAAAACCAAACTTATTTATTGTTTGGGATTTTGCTTAACGTCTCATTTTTTTATGCAACTAGGCTTATCGAACGAAGGGAGGGAAACTAAGGGAGCCCGGGGGGGGAAAAGGGGGGGGACAGGCCTGTGCTGGTCAGAAAAAAAAACCAAACAAAGCTTTATGGGGGGGGCCCAAGGTTCCCCCCCCGTCGTGGTCGTCCCCGGGCTGTGTCACCCCGTCCTTTGTTTTCTTTGTCTTTCGCCGTCGGGGGGGGTTATTAAAAGGGGAAAGGGGGGAAAATTTCCCCCGACAAACGACCCCGAGCCGAACATTATTTTTGGGGAGAAAAACTCCCCTTTATCAGGGGCCCAAAAACTACAAAGAAGGTTGCGAGTTGGAATTTTTTTGGCCCCTTTGGGCTAATCGAGACGAAGGGTGGGACGTAAGGGATGTCGCGGGGGCCCAAGGGGTGGAAAAGGCCTTTTTTTGGTTTGGAAATATTGTTTAAAAACGCCCTCATATTTTTTGCAACTTGGTTTAATCAAACCCCCGGAAGAAATGGAGTTGGGGTGACGCGGGGGAAACGGGGTGGACAGGCCTGTGTGGTCAGAAACCGCCAAAAGCATAGGGGGGAGGGCGGGGTTCCCCCAGTCGTGGTGTCTCTTTTCTGGTCATCACCCGTCCGGGGTTGTCTTTTTGTGTCGCCTTTCCGAAGAGGTAGTAAAAGGGGAAGGGGGAAAGTTTTTTCGACGACGACCTAGAGCCCCGCCATTATTTTTAAGGGGAGAAAAACCCCCTAATCCCCCCCCCCCCCCCAAAAACCACGAGAAGGTTGGAGAAGAGGGGGAAACCCAAACTAACGAAACAGAAACCGAAGAAGAAGGTGAAGCTAAAACGACGCCAATGCCATGCTCAAACCGCATCCCGGGGCGTAAAGGGCCCCAGTCCCGCTAATAGTGCGCCCGAAAAGGCCCCCTTGAGAGACTCAGCGCCAAGGGAAAACCCCTTTTTTAAATGACTGCCGGGAAAGCAAAAATCTTTAAAAACAAAAAAATTTGCCACATTTTTTAAACAAAATCGATTGAGCTTCACGCATTGTGTGCAAAAGTAAAATTTCCCCCGGGCGAAAAAAATTAACTTCTTATATTTGCACCCTCTTGCCCTAAATCACCTACCAAAGTTTACGGGTCTAATCGGATGGGGCCCCGGCCCGTACCGCCCAACTCTCGTGTTTGTCTATGATTGAGACAAATGTTGATTGCACGCATTCACCATGTTTTTTCAGGTTTTTAACCCAGGGGAAAGGCCACAGTATAAATATTTTAGTGGCAATTCATTAATTTTCCTCAAAATGTTTCTTTAAATTTTCTCGAAGATTTTTCCCAATCTCTGGCCTCATTAACATCTGTTTTGTTGTGCGTCGAAAATCAGCCCTTTACGACAGTATACAGACTCAAATGTGTTCTCATCGATTAAGGAAAGCTCTGATGTGGTTAAAGAGTATAACTTGTAAAAAAAAAAGTATAAATTTTTACCTTAAAAAATCCTTTAAATGTGTTGAATTTATAATTTGCCCATGCATAAATATCAAAATATGAATGCCAAATTATTAATATTTTGTCAAAAAAAAATAATTTATAGATATGACAATATTTAATCTGGCATGTTCAGAAAAAATTATTTCAACCTTATAATATTGGCAATAATGTATGATAATAATACAAAATATATTTTACCTAAAATTATAATATGATAACAGAGGAAATGTTAAACTCTGATGAAATGATTCCAATTTGATTGAAAATGATAAAATGAAATGTATGATATTTATCTCAATAAAAAACCTTTAATTTTCTGAATCGCAGACGGCGCAGATTGGGCATCGATCCCTAACGAACAAACCCTCACTAGGACACACTTTTCCCGGGGCGAGGATGGACAAACTCTTCCAGGTGGTAGCACTTCTGCAGCGCGTTGAAAAACATTTTCTGACCAAATTTGCCACATTTTTAAAAACTTTGGCACGTAGTGTCTTGAGAAACCCCCCGCACAAGGTTTTGATCTCCTTTCGGATACAACCAAATCCCCGTAGAAGTTCATATATCGTTGACTATCTGAAGTTCTCGGGGATTAAGGCCCGCTGTTGAAAAGGGGGGATAGTGCTTGGAAAAACTGTGCTTTCTGCCAGGTTGAAAAGGACAATCCTTTAAAATGGGTGAGACTAAAAAAAGGGGTTTTTTAAAAATTTGGTTGGGGTATTGCTTAACGTCTCAATTTTTGCAACTTTGGGTAATCGAGGGCGAAGGGGGGGGGACATAAGGGATGACCCCCGGGGGGGAAAAGGGGGGGGGCCCGGCTTGTTCTGGTTTAAACCAGCCACAAGCGTATGGGGGGGTGGGGCGAATTCCCTCTGTGTATCCTCCGTACGTGTTTTTCATTGTCGTCGCCCCTCGGGGGTTGTCAAAGGTAAGGGGAAAGTTCCCCCCCAGAAGACCCAGAGCTCGCTATTTGTTTTCAGGGAGAAAAAACTCCCCTAATCACGGGGGAAAAACCCCGAGAAGGGCGAGTTGGAACTTTAAAACAAACCCTTTTCAAAGGGCGCTGTCGGACACAACTCAAACGGGGCGCTTTTTTTCAGTGCGTTTTCGGGGGTCACTTCCTAATTGACGGAAACCCTCAAACTAGGCGGGGAGGTTTTTGTCTACCCAAAAAGCTCGCCATTAGTTTTGTTTTCGAGTTGGGATTTGATGATGAGAATTCGGTTTTTTAGCATGGCACAGGGTTTTTGTTGGGGTTTAAACAAGGAAAGAGGAAGTCTATTTTGCAAAAATTTAGGGTAAATTTTCAGGTGAGGGTTAAAAAAAAATCCTGAAACAAGAGGCGAGCTCTGACAATCTTTACGAGGGGTACTTTTTTTCATCCCTTTATTACCTTCCGACGAAAAAAGACGATGCCAAAACCCAACGAGACAGACCCATGACGAAAACCCCGGGGGGGGGGGGCGTTAGAAAAACCCTCTTTCCCTTTCCCCAAAACCGCCAGGCCCACCGTGGCGCATTATTCCTAACAGTAAAATTCCCCCCTCAAACGCAATTAAATTGTTTTTCCCCGAATATCTCCCAAAAAGTATAAATAAAACGAGTAAAAATATGTCATCCCAAAAAATCTACGGAAATGACTCCAAAAAAGGGCATGTGGGGACTTTCCCGAAAATTTCCCCATCTCCCCTTCTCCTCGGTTATGCAAAAACCAACCAAAAATCCATTTAACTCTTTTCCAACATTTTTCATCCCTTCCTGCATCAACACTTTAAACTAGGCCTACACAGATAACTAAAAAAAAACTCATTTCCCCCCCCAAAGGGAAAATCTTCCCGCTTGTGAAAAAAAATAAAGGGGTACGGGAAGGGGATGTGATTTACCACGCGTAACAGTTGGGCAGAAAGTAGTTTGGGTTTCCCTCGAAAAAATGGAAATAATTTTTTGGGCCAATAGTCCAAACAAGCATTTTGGTGACCACATAGCGGGGAAGTTGGACGCCTTTGAAACACCCAAAAATCTTTTTAAAAGTGCGTGAGGGAATTGCTGAGGGTTTTGGATAAGTTTACTTTGATGATGAGGATCCCGATCAACTTGATTTCAATTTTATCTAGATCAGTGGGTTTTTAATTTTTTTTAGTCATGGCACCCCGTACCGGGAGAAACGTTAAAAGCTTTTCTTTTCGGCACAGAGCCATTTTCAAAAAAAAAAAGTGTCCTCGTGATAACTAAACCTTATGCCCCAGTAAAAAAGCTTACTCTTTTTTTTGGGTTGGTATTTCTTAACGTTCATATTTATGCAACTTGGGCTAATCGAGACGAAGGGAAAACGTAAGGGAGACGCAGGGGCACAAAGGGGGGACAGGCCGGGGGGTTTAGAAAACCCGCCACAAGCAAAATGGGGAGGGGGGGGTTTTCCCCCCCATCGTGGTCGTTTTCCGTCGGGGTTTATTTTATTTGTGTAAATTTTTTTCGGTCACCCTCCTTTACCTTGGCTACGCTCGATTAGCTAGTGAACACATTTTTACAAGTTTACAGATTTTTGCCGTAGAGAAGGCTATAGGGAGGGGCTCCGGGGGAAAGGAAAGGTTTAACATTTGGCCCCCCGATCGCCACTTCTTTTTGCTTTTACCGAGTCACTCGCAGGCTAAAGGTTTTACTGTTTCAAGTCGTTTTTTGTTTTTTGGTTTGTGAATCAATCATGAGGAAGAACTTCCCAAATTCGGCCCAAAAACTCAGAGTCTTCGTCTGCTGAAAGAAAAAGGAGCAGGGACGGTAATGAAACCCAAAACCAAAACCCTTAACGACTACGCCGTGAGAAACTAGGGTTCTTCAACCCGTATTTTCATATTTCGCTGCCGTGGAAATTTTAAGTTATTGATTTGGGGGTTTTTTTGATTTGATTAATTGGGTTTGCTTAACGTCTCATATTTATGCAACCCTTTGGGTAATCAAGAAAAAACGGAGGGCCGGGAAGGGATGACCGGGGGGGGGGGAAGGGTTTTGGGGACAAAGGGCCTTTTTGGGTGGTCAGAACAGCCCCCAAGCGTTTTGGGGGGGGCAGGGGGTTTCCCCCCCGTCGTGGTCGTCTTTCCCTCTGTGTCATTTAGCCGTCCCTGTCTTCATTGTCGTCGCCGTGGGGAGGTAGTTTAAAGGGGAAAAGGGAATTTGGCGACGACGCCCAGAGCTTTGCAATTTGGGTTTTAGGGGGAAAAAAAAGGGCCCAATCACGGGGGAAAACCCCCCAGAAGGTTTTTCGGTAGGGAAATTTTATGGGTCTTAGCAGGCTGGGGAACCCCAACCCAAATACCACAAGGGAGGGAGAGGGAAAGGGGGACGATCAATTTTCAGTCCCGGGTGTCCGGGATCATGGAATTGTCCCCAACGAAAACCCGAGAGTAATACAAAGGAGTTATGGCGAATGACAACCCTTTTGGGAATTTATCCAGAGGGTGGGGGGGGGGGGAAAATGGAAAAAATTTGGGGGGGAAATGGAAGTTTAAACAAGAAAAAAAAGGGAAATCTTGGGGGGAAAAATGTTAATTGATTTAAATTTGGGTATTGTTAAAGTCTCATATTCTGCAAAATTGGCTAAAAACGAGGGCGAAGGGAAAGGAGGGGGGGGGGACGCGGGGGGACAAGGGTGGACAGGCCCGTGTGGTCAGAACCAGCCCCAAAACATATGGTGAGGGGGAAAGGGGGTTTCCCCCCGTCGTGGTCCCCTCTGTCCGTGTCATCATCCGTCCGTGCTGTCATTTTCGCGCCGTCGAGGGGTAGTCAAAGGGAAGGGGGAAAAATTCCCCCCACGGGCGTCCCAGAGCTCGCCATTAGTTTTTAGGGAAATGGGGAAACCCCCTATTTACGGGCCAAAACCCCCGAAAGAGGTTGCGAGTTGGGCTTTTATGGCCCGAAAAACCCCAATCTTGGCGGGAGATTGGGGTGTTCAAAAATCAGGGAATTACTTTCGATAAAAGTCAAGGGAGGGATCAATAACCACGTCGTTCATCCCTCGTTAGTTTCCTCTGTTTTGGGGAGGGTTTTTTAATTTTACGCGAGTCTAAAAAGGTTTTTTTTGTTTTTTTAGTTTTCGGGTTTTTTTTTTTAGGGCGCTTTAAGGCAAAGGATTTTATTCGCGTTTCCCAAAATAAATTGTCTCTTTTTTGTTTGTTTTTAAAATACGGGAAAAGGAAGGGGGTGGGCAAAAGGGGGGTTAAAAAAGGGGAATTTGGGGGAAAGGTGTAATTTTTGAAGGGGGGCCAAAAGGGGAAAAAGGTATTTTTTGGGGGGAAAGGTGCTTGAAAAAAAAGGGGCCAAAAAAAAAATAACAAAAATTCCCAAATCGAAATTTGAAAGTCGGGTCAAAGGGGGGGGAAGGGCAAAAAGGGGGGTTCAAAAAATTTTTTTTTTTTAAAAATAAAGAGTTTTTTTGGGGGGAAAAAAAAGGGGGAGGTTAAGAAATGGAAAAAGTTTTTCACGTTTTCCCTAAGACAAAATTCTTCTTGCCAACCCGCTTAAAAATTTCCCCTTTGGGTTTTTTTTTTAAATATACTTGGCAGTTTGTCAACAAATTTTTAGGAAAGGAAAGGAAAATTTTTACGTTTTTTGCAAAAATCGGATAGCAAATTCCTTATCTCAAAACTACATAGGTAGGGGGTTTTTGCCCATACAAAAACAGGGCCCAAAACAAACCCCTTAAAAGAGAGGAAAAGGGGGAATTTTTGGAAAAGGGGAAACCAAACCCCAGTTGAAAAAAAAGGAAAAACCCGGGGGGCCCCGCAGCTTATTATTCTGCAAACATTTCCCAAAATCCCGACCTAATTTCAAAAATTTTGGTTTTTTGAAAAACCCCCTGTGGAACAGGAACAGGTACGAAAGGGCAAAATCAGTAGAAGCTTTTTTTTCGGTTTTCAGCTTTGGGGTGCCCAAATCAGCCTCCTCGTTGCCCCGAGAACCTACATGACCAGGGAAACCCGCAGAACATGGGTTTTGTACCTCTCCCCATGCAGTTTTTTCCATGAAAAAACTGAAAGTCAATTACTAAATGGTGAAGAGAACATGACTTTTGGGAAAAGTCCCTGAAGTTTTTTTTTTCCAAACCCGGTTTTAAAAAAACTAATTGGAAATGTTAAACTCTGATGAAATGATTCCAATTTGATTGAAAATTATAAAATGAAATGTATGATATTTATCTCAATAAAAAACCTTTAATTTTCTGAATCGCAGACGGCGCAGATTGGGCATCGATCCGATAACGAGCAAACCCTCACTAGACACACTTTCCGGGTCGAGGATGGACAACTCTTCCAGGTGGTAGCACTTCTGCAGCGCGTTGAAAGCATTTGCTGACCATTCGCCACATTGTAAAGCTAGGCAGCGTAGTGTCTTAGAGAACCGCTCGCACAAGGTTATGATCTCCTTGTCGGATACAACCAAATCCACGTAGAAGTTCATATAATCGTCGTCTATCTGAAGCTTCTCGAGATTAAGGCTGCTGTTGAAAAGGTGCGATAGTGCTTGGAAGCTGTGCTTTCTGCCAGGTATGAAATGGACAATCCTAAGATGGGTGAGACTAAAAAGGGATTTGTAAAATTGGATTGGATATTGCTTAACGTCTCATATTTTTGCAACTTGGCTAATTGAGACGAAGGGAGGGACATAAGGGATGACGCCCGGGGGACAAGGGGTGGACAGGCTAGTGCTGGTCAGAACCAGCCACAAGCGTATGGGGAGGTGGTCGTCTCCGTCTGTGTCATCATCCGTACGTGTTGTCATTGTCGTCGCCGTCGGGGATGTAGTCAAAGGTAAGGGGAAAGTTCCCCGACGACGACCCAGAGCTCGCTATTAGTTTCAGGGAGAAAAACTCCCCTAATCACGGGCCAAACCACGAGAAGGTTGCGAGTTGGAACTTAAGACAATCTTTGCAAAGGGCGCTGTCGGACACATACTCAACGGGGACGCTTTTGTCAGTGCGTTGCGAGGTCACTTCCTAATTGACGGAGCCCTCAATACTAGTCGGGGAGGTAGTCTTCCCAGAGCTCGCCATTAGTTTAGTTGCGAGTTGGCATTTGATGATGTAGAATTCGGTTTTGAGCATGGTACAGCTTTTTGTTGGGTATAAGTCAAGGAAAGAGGAAGTCTATTTTGCAAACATCAGCTAGTTTACAGGTGAGTTAAAAACATCCTGAAACAAGAGGCGAGCTCTGACAATCGTTGTCGAGGATACTTTATTCATCCCTTGATTACCTTCCCGACGAACACGACGATGCCAACACGAACGATGACAGACGATGACGACCGCGACGTTAGAACACCCTCTTCCTACCTCATACCGCCTAGGCTACCGTGGCGCATTATTACCTAACAGTAAATTCGCCCTCAAACGCAATTAAATTGTTTCCTCGAATATCTCAATAAGTATAAATAAATCGAGTAAGATATGTCATCCAAATAACTCCTACGGAAGTGACTACACAAAGGGCATGTGGCGACTCCTGAAATACCCGATACTCCTCTTCTCCTCGGTTATGCAACACCAACCAAAACTCCATTTAACTCTTTTCCAACATCTTCATCCCTTCCTGCATCAACACTTTCATCTAGGCCTACACAGATAACTAAAATAAACTCATGTCCCCCCAAAGCAAAATCTGCTGCTTGTGAAACAAATACGCGTACGGGAAGTGATGATGATTGACCACGCGTAATCAGTTGGGCAGAAAGTAGTTTGGATTCCATCGAAAAAATAGAAATAATGTTTTGACCAATAGTCCAAACAAGCATTTCGGTGAAAACATAGCGGCAAGGTTGGACGCCTTGAAACACGAAAGATCTTTGATGTGCGTGAGTGAATTGCTGAGGGTTTTGGATAAGTCTACTTCTGATGATGAGGATCTGATCAACTTGATTTCAATTGCATCTAGATCAGTGGGTTTCAATTTTTTTGAGTCATGGCACACGTACCGGTAGTAACGTTATAGCTTTCTTGCGGCACAGAGCCATTGTCAAAATAAAAGTGTCCTCGTGATAACTACAACCTTATGCTCACGAGTATCAGCTTACTCTTTTTTGGATTGGATATTGCTTAACGTCTCATATTTATGCAACTTGGCTAATCGAGACGAAGGGAGAAACGTTAGGGATGACGCAGGGGCACACGGGGTGGACAGGCCTGTGCTGGTCAGAACCAGCCACAAGCATATGGGGAGGGCAGGGGTTCCCCCACATCGTGGTCGTCTCCGTCTGTGTCATTTTATTTGTGTCAAATTTATTTCGGTCACCCATCTTGACCTTGGCCACGCTCGATTATGCTAGTGAACACATTTTCACAAGTTTCCAGATTATGCCGCTAGAGGAGGCTTCTTGCAGCGCTCCGAACAAAGGAAGGGTTGAGCAGTAGGCCCCTCGATCGCCACTTCTTTTAGCTTTCACCGAGTCACTCGCAAGGCTAAGGTTCACTGCCGTGGTTCACTGTTTCAAGTCGTGTTTTGTTCTGTGTATTGTGAGATCAGATCATGAGGAAGAACTTCCGACTTCGAGTCCAAAGACTCAGAGTCTTCGTCTGCTGAAGAAAAGGAGCAGCGTACGGTAATGACCAATACCAATACACTTAACGACTACGCCGTGAGAAACTAGGGTGCTTCAACCAGTTATGTCATATTGCGCTGCCTGTGATATTGTAAGTTATTGATTTGAGTTTATTTGATTTGATTAATTGGATATTGCTTAACGTCTCATATTTATGCAACTTGGCTAATCAAGACAAACGGAGGGCCGTAAGGGATGACGCGGGGGGACAAGGGGTGGACAGGCCTGTGCTGGTCAGAACTAGCCACAAGCGTATGGAGGGGGCAGAGGTTCCCCCACGTCGTGGTCGTCTCCGTCTGTGTCATCAGCCGTCCGTGTCTTCATTGTCGTCGCCGTCGGGGAGGTAGTCAAAGGGAAGAGGGAATTTCGGCGACGACGACCCAGAGCTCGCCATTAGTTTCAGGGAGAAAACTCGCCTAATCACGGGCAAAACCACGAGAAGGTTGCGAGTAGGAATTTGATGGCCCTTAGACAGGCTGGGGAACCGAACCAAGTACCACAAGGTAGGGAGATGAACGGAGGACAGATCAATTACAGTCAGGATGTCCGGTATCATGGAATTGTTCCGAAGCGAAAACTGAGAGTATATACAATAAAGTTATGGCGAGATGACAACGTTGGTATGTCTATCCAGAGGGGGGGGGGGGGGGGGGGGGAAATGGAAGTTATTTGGGGTGCAATGGAAGTAATCAAGAAGAAAATGCAAGTCTTGGGGGAAATATAGTTAATTGATTAATTGGATATTGCTTAACGTCTCACATTCATGCAACTTGGCTAATCGAGACGAAGGGAGGGTGGGAGGGGCGACGCGGGGGGACAAGGGGTGGACAGGCCTGTGCTGGTCAGAACCAGCCACAAGCATATGGTGAGGGCAGGGGTTCCCCCACGTCGTGGTCCTCTCTGTCTGTGTCATCATCCGTCCGTGCTGTCATTGTCGTCGCCGTCGGGGAGGTAGTCAAAGGGAAGGGGGAAAGTTCTCCGACGACGACCCAGAGCTCGCCATTAGTTTCAGGGAGTGAAACTCCACTATTCACGGGCCAAACCGCGATGAGGTTGCGAGTTGGACTTTGATGGCCCGAAATCTCAATCTTGGCGTAGATTGGATGTTCAAAAATCAGGCTGAATTACTTTTCGATAAAAGTCAGGTAGGGATCAATAACCACGTCGTTCATCCGTCGTTAGTATGCAACTCAGTGTAGTAGGGGAGGGGTGAATGAGGCTCGAGTCTGAGGGTATTAGTATTAGTATTAGTAGTTTTAGGGCGCTTCAACGGCAAAGATTATTCGCGCCTCCAAGATAATTCGTTAACTATGTATGAATGTAAAATACGGTTAATAAGGTTAAATGTGTTTTCAAATCGTTGTCATGAAAAGAATTGCAAAGGTCGATATATTTGTAGACAGTCAAATCGGGAAAAGGTATACATGCTAAAGTTGTCATATGTAGAAAATGCCAAATTACCAAATCATAATCATAATCATAATCAGAAATCGTTGCCAACGTCGTCATAATGAATAGCAAGTCAACATGCTTCATGTTTTTTTTTTTTTTTTTTTAAATATATATGATCTGTTATAGTTTGTCGATCAGATTGCTTAGGTTAAGAAATGTGATAAGTTTTTCACTGTTTTCATAAGACAAAAGTTCTTCATATGATAGACTTAAATTCAATTGGAGTCTCAAACCATCATACTTAGAGCAGTCAGTCAACAAATGATGAACGGATAGCAACACATTACACGTGTCGCAAATCGGAGCAATCTTATCTCTGGTAAAAAGATAGGCATAGGTGAGGTGTGTGTGCCCTATACGTACTCGCGCCAATACAACCTCTTCACGACGAGAAAGTATGGAAGAAGGGGGACGCACCTTCAGTGAAAAACAGGGCATCACACGACGCAGCTTATTATTCTGCAAAGCATTCCAACAATCCTGACCTAATTTCAACATATGGTTCTTGAACCCACTGTGGACATCAGGAACAGGTACGAGGTCAAAATCAGTAGAAGCTTTTTGCGTTGCAGCTTTGGCTGCCAAGTCAGCCTCCTCGTTGCCAGAGATACCTACATGACCAGGGACCCAGCAGAACATGATTTTGTAGCCTCTCGCATGCAGTTTCTCCATGAAGAACTGAATGTCAATTACTAAATGGTGAGTAGAGAACATGACGTGGAGTGCCTGAAGTGCACTTAAACTATCTGAACATACCATGAAGCTTCCACATCTTTGTTTCATAATATATTTCAAAGCTTCTCGTATTGCATACATTTCAGCAGTAAAAACAGAACACATGTCATGAAGTCTGAAACCAACACCACTGCCGCCATAATACTAAGCGCAACCAACCTTTGAGCCTGTTTTAGATCCATCAGTGAAAATGAATTTAAAGGTACGGTATTCGTGACAAATAGCTTGAAAACTACGTTGGAAAATTACATCTGATGTTGTGGACTTATTATATCGGCAAAGGTCGAAACGAATTTCAGGTTCCGGAAGTAGCCATGGAGGGTTTTGGCTCAAAACGAAACTCAATAGATTGGGAACATCAAAATTTAAAATTCTAAAAAGATGTCTGCAACGTAATCCGACTGGAAGGGTCGCCAGTGGTTTGGTATCGAAGTGATGGACAAATTTCTCATCAAATAGAGCGTCATGAGATGGGTGGTTACGCATTGCCCGGATCTTCAATACATATCTGCCCAACAAGTAATTCCGTCTTTCTGCGAGGGAGGTCATTCCTGCCTCAGCATACAGGCTGAGGACGGGGCTCGTCCGAAATGCACCCAGCGCCAGCCGGAGACCACTGTGATGGACAGTATCGAGAAGTTTCAAGATGAAATCAAGGGCCCACGAGTAGACCCAACAGGCATAGTCCATTACGGACCTAACCAGTGAACCATATATTCGCAAAAGACATGTCCTGTCCGCACCCCATGAAGTGTTACTAAGAACTTAAGGATATTTAATTTCAACATACATCGTTTGCGCAATTCTGTGACGTGGTATCTCCAATTTAGTTTAGTATCAAACTCCAAGCCAAGAACGCGAACGTGTGGTTTAAATTCAAGTTGCACACCGTTTAGGGTAAGACGTGGATCTACGTGCATATTCCGACTGCGACAAAAGTGAATGCATTGTGTTTTATCGGCAGAAAATTTTGTGCCGCGTGCTCGGGCCCAATCACCGATGTTGTTCAATGCAATCTGTAGATGTCGTTCGGCAACGGAAATGTTGACCGACCTATAGAAAATCCCCAAGTCGTCGACGAAAAGGTAGGACATGATGGACTTAGGTATGCACGAGGTGACACTGTTTATTGCGACTGCAAACAGGGGAACCGAAAGGACAGATCCTTGAGGAACTCCCGTTTGCAGTTCATATGGGTCTGATAAAATGTTATTTATCCGTACTTTAAATGTTCTATCATGAAGAAAGTTCTGTATGAACCTGGGCAAGTGACCTTTAAAATCCCACTCGTGAAGTTGTTGTAATATGGCATAGCGCCACGTTGTGTCATATGCTTTCTCTATGTCAAAGAGTACACCTATTACGTGCTGCTTAGCCACATAACCTTCTTGGATGAAGGTTTCCAAACGTACGAGGTGGTCGATTGAACTCCGTCGCTGTCGAAATCCACACTGAACATTAGTAAGCAAGCCACGAGATTCCAATAGCCACATCAGGCGCTTATTGACCATCTTCTCAAACAATTTGCAGAAGCAACTAGTTAGAGATATGGGTCGATAAGAGCCGGGTAAAGTTTTGTCTTTACCTGGTTTCAAAAGCGGAATTAAAATAGCCCTACGCCAGGCGTCAGGAAATCCGTCCGATAACCATAACGAATTTAGGAAGAGCAGAATAATCTCAAGAGATTGGTCAGTCAGGTGGATGAACATTTCATTGTGGAGCTTGTCTTCGCCCGCGGCCGTTTTCCTTAAGGAGGTTGATGACAGTGCGCAATTCCCATAACGTGAAAGGCCGATTGTAACACTCAGTATTGTCGGAAGCAAATGTAAGCCGTTGTTGTTCGCTTCTTCGTTTCCGTTGAAGAAAAACTGCATCGTAGCGAGCGTTGCTGCTTACCGAAGCAAAGTGACTGGCAATCACCGACACTACGTCATGCGGTGAAGTAACAAGCGCACCATTGTTAAGGATGGCCGGAATAGAAGACATTGGGCGTCCGCAAATAGACTTAATCTTCTTCCACACTGTGCTGGAATTTGTATTATGGGTAATTGTGGAGACGTAGTCCCTCCACGAATTCCTTTTACTCTGTTTAATGATGTATCGGGCCTTGGCCTTCAGGCGCTTGAAGGCTATCAAGTTCTCAGAAGTAGGGTATGTATTGAATTGTCTATAAGCTTTTTTCCGGGCTTTAATTGCGTCTGCGCATTCTTTGTTCCACCATGGAACAGGTTGGTGACGCTGTTTACCGGCAGTCAATGGTATTGCAACGGATGCAGCATCTAGTAAACATTGGCAAACTTCAGCCAGAAGTTCGTTGGAATCGCGAAAACGAGTGAAGTCTACTTTTTGCAATGCAGACTCACTCAGGTCTTGATATTTTCCCCAATCAGCTTGATGTAATTTCCATCGTTGTTCTGGACGGAACACTGGTCGGTTGTTTGCGAAATGTATCTCAAGTGGAAAGTGGTCACTACCATGAAGATCATCCAACGTAATTAACTCCAAGTCCGGATGGGTGTGCACATCACAAGATCTATTGCTGATAAGGTTCCAGTGTAAGATGTGAAATGTGTCAACTGGTCCGAATTTAAGAGGGAAACGTTTGCGTTCTGCACGAAATCTGCCACAACATCGCCTCTACGGTCTGATGTCGTTGAGCCCCAGTCTACATGGTGAGCATTAAAATCGCCAGCCAATATAAACGGTCTCGGCAGTTGAGCAATAACTGCTTCCATATCACCTCTAGTAAAGTTGAAAGATGGCGGTATGTATATAGAGCAAAAAGTGATAGGAGTGATCAGATGTGCTGTAACTGCAATAACTTGAAGACGAGAATTAATATTAACATGAGTGGCATGCACAGAGTCATGTACCATAATGGCGACACCCCCCTGTGCACGGTCACCACCAGTGAAATCAAGACGGTATATTGTGTAGTGTTTGAATTTTGGATTGTCAGTGAGTTTAAAGAGAGTTTCCTGAAGTAGAATGACTTTAGGTTGTCTGTCTCTAACAATGATTTGCAGTTCTTCTCGGTTTGTGTAGAAACCTCGACAATTCCACGAGATAAAGTTGGCTATAATGTGGGTGGTGTTTGAAGTTTGAAAAAAATACTAATGAGAGGTTGCTAACAGAACTGAGTTTCGAAGAATGTGATTAGCCCTCTCCCCCCTTAACTATTTTTGGTTTAAACACAAAATGGAAGGGTGTGCAAAAATAAAACATTGGGGTGCAAAATGGTGCATTTTAAGTGCAATAAATACATGCTAACAGAAGTTACTTTCGAAGAATGAATGAATGAAAAATTTCGAATGTGGCACTGCTAGCACTAACTTTTTGGACAGCCATTGTAGCGGAATATGCCAGCACTATCATCGGAACTTACGGCACTATCCAGCACTTACGTAGCATTAACGTACCAGTAATAAAATTTTCGTTTCGAATGTAGCACTGCTAGCACTAACTTCTTGGACAGCCATTGTAGCGGAAGTATGCCAGCACTATCATCGGGACTTACGGCACTATCCAGCACTAACGTAGCAATAACGATACCAGTAATAAAATTTTCGAATTTCGAATGTGGCACTGCTAGCATTAAGTTGGCTGCGTCTTTTTGTATTTTGATTTGACACGGAACGAGGCCAGCACTATCAACGGGACATACGGCACTATCCAGCACTAACGATACCAGTAATAAAATTTTCGATTTTCGAATGTGGCACTGCCAACTTAATGGACGTGATTGCACCACTTTCTGTTACGCTTCCATCGCTCGCTTTCCAAATTGTTTTTTTCCTGAAAGCAAATGATGCAAATATTAAAGATCGCACCGATTGATGTGCTTGTAGAAAGTCTAGTCTTTCCAGAATTGTTTCCTTGAGCCTTGTTTTATGAAACTTTGCAGTGGCATCCAGATGACTCACATTTTGGTCAACCATTCGCTCATTGACAAGAGTCGCAATTGTAGTAAGCTGAATCACTTAAGCTTTGTTTTCAGTGCTCCTATATAGTAAACAATAGATAACGATAACCAAATCATCCCCCTTGCCTCTCTGGCGCTTACGTAACTAATTGTCAAAATGTGTTAAATTTTGTATTCTGGCTTACTTATTACAAACTGCTATTTTGTACATTATTACATTGTTATTTACTAATATATATTCAAAACTTTTTCTTAAAAGTATTTACATTTTTTGTT
>JAMZAV010011837.1:0-19672 GCA_024449915.1 Sweltsa coloradensis
CTCGAAGGCCTGGATGCAAGGCTGTTTGATGGGCTTCCTTGCCGTGAACACCCTTGAGGGCCGAGCACAATTCACCCCCTATTCCTAGGCCACTGGTCTCCAGTTATAAGGCCTCATTAGTAGGCTCTAAATTAGTGGCCCTTGAAAGCAGCACTAGAAAGTGGTGGAAAGGGAAGCGTGGTAGCAGGAGAGAAGATAAGAGATGCCTATCTTCAATGCCGACCCGCACAGTTTGATGTGGCAACAGGTGATGATTATCATTCTTTTGTGCTAGTTAAGTAGCCTACTTCTTCTTTTTATATGACATTATTCATGTCATCATGTGTTTTCTAGTTAGCCAGTAGAGATAGGACTCCTGTTCGCTCCATGCCATTTGGCATTTTGTCCCGTTCAACCTTGATATAATATGTACATTGAAAAAGATGTTTCCTGTCTTGTTCGCCAGCTCCACACATCCGACGGACACTAGATTCATGCACAATCGATTACGTACTCAAGTACAGTGTAGGGCCTACTTCGTACTTCTTTACAGATACAGCTTTTATTAAATTGCTATTAAATAGGATATTTAATTTAAAAAAGCAATACTTTATATCTCGCATTATGCCTCCTTAATAGTTATCCTCTGCAAGGTGGAATGTACATGTTGATATTTTATTTTCTACACCACTGATGCCACTGACCCAAGCGTAATTTAATTTGTACATTACCACTGTCACAAGTCTCAACAATAGCTTTGATAATGATATTATTGACGAAGAAGCTCCCTTATCTTCTTTGGTTCAATAATTACAAAGCTAGACCTTGAGTGTTTTTGTTTGTTGCCTGTGTTAAGTTTGGGGAGTAAACAAATTAAACATTGGGTTGAGAATTATATTTTATTACAAAAATTAACTTTTTAACATTATTAGACATGACAGCCAAGGTGTAGGCCTACTCGGAAATTTAAACTTGAACATGTGAGATGTTGAAACTCGATTCAAAACCGAACCACAATAGGCCTACCTGTATGTATGTATCGATGCAGAATATTAGTCTGTCTGCAGAGTGTGGGATGAACCATATAGCAGAGCCGATATAGGGCATTAAATTAGATACTAGGGTGATTGATTTATTTATTATTCATCTTGTTAGACATTGCATTTCGGTCAAAAGATTGTAAAAATGGTAAGTTTAATAGTAGGGGTGTATTGTTAAATGTAATTCCTATTTTTCTGGTATTCACTCGAAATACTCCAATATTTGAGCAGTTTTTTTACTGAACTGGAAATCTGTTTGCACACCCCTAGTCGACAAAAAAAAGGTAACATTTGTGAAAGCTTTCACATTACATTAATATTATTTACAAGTCTTAAGTATTACTATTTATTTACTGGTAGTGCTAAATATTATTTAAAGCTGTATAGGTGTCTTTGTTTATTATCGGAGGGTTAGGTAAGTAATATTGTTGAATCATTCTTGCATTCTCGTAGCAAAAAAATATTATCAGTGCTTGCGATGGTGTACATTTAACATCAATAAAGCTATTGTGAGAGTTCTTTTCTTGTTTTTTTGGTAGTTAAGTGTTTAGGAATAGAGTCTCAAGTGTTGTAATTTACTGTTTTTCAAATTCGTCCTTCGATATCTGTTTGATGTTTGTCTGGTCAGTTGAAGCCTTCTTCTTCGAGGCTAAAACAAAAGTAGGCGCAATGTTAGTGTGAGGTCCCCTAGATTTCCGCTGCCGGCCACTTTGCGAGTTCGCAAGACCTCCGCTAGGAGTAGATACAGGGGACCTTGTGTTAGTGGGAACTAGTTGAAAGTTGTCACGTAGGACACATTTTATCACATATTAAATACATTTTTGAATTGGGCCTACAATACAAGGTTACCAACAAAAAATTTAAAATTTGTATTAAAAAAATGAATACATTTTGAATAGCCTGTATTTGATTTTTGAATTGCATACTAGTAGTTGAGAACTAATCCCAATGATTATTTTAATTTCAATATTTGCACTCTCCAATTTAGCTAAAAGTAAACCTGGAATTTGGTTGGTGTTAAATCTACATCTGTTTGGTATTGAAATCGGTATTCTGTTTATTATTTTCTTATATTCAAATCGGATACTCCAAAAATTGTCAAATTCACTAGTTGTTCAACTTCAAAAATCCCTTTTATTTAATGAAATCTTTACACAAAGACAGTCACAACTCTTGTTGGTATGTAAGTAAATAAATCTTAATTTTTTGTTTGATATTCAGGTATAAGAGAACAACATTATGGCAAGGTTCAATCCAGCATGATTGCTCTTCCGCCTAATCCATTCATAAAATCATAGTTGTACGGATACCTAGACAGACAACTAAAGTAAAATTCGTTTGATTTAAATGCGACCCTCGCTCACCTGTGATGAGTTTGACCGGCTCGTCCGGCTTGACCGGCTTGGTCCCCTTCCCTCCGGAGAGAGAGATCCCAAACTCCACCTGTGTAGACCGGAAGAGGGATCACCGTCGATGACACCGGGATCAACACTGGAAGAGACGAGAACATTTGCAACAAGGGCTTTAGATAGGTTTATTTTTATTTATTTTTTATTTAACGTCTATCCTATTCAGTTAAAAAACTTATTTACAAAGGAGGACAGTGTCTATATTGTCTACAAGAGCTGTGGAGCTAAGACTGTTTGCCGAGCTCGAGCCAACTTTTTTTACAGTGTTAAATCCGCTTGATCGGCAAATCCAGCTAATTTCACATATTATAGTCTGGACTTCAGATCTTCATTTTAGGGAGGTTGTTCAGAAAGGATGAGCGCATGTCGCTATCAGAGCATGGAGTTTTATTTAAACTCCATGATCGGAGCATATTTTTAGAACAGTGAGCAATATTTGAAAAATGTACATTCTTACATGACATTTTGGTGCAAACCACAACCCGATAGGACAAACGATAGAGCTTTCTTCCAAGTGATCCAGCCTTAACCTCTGTGTTCTGCGTAAAAACTTGTTTTGCTCGAGCTCGGCCAAAAGTCTCAACTCAAAACACATCTATTATTACAAATCTAACAACATCTATCTAACAAAATTGTTGTGTTTCAATGCATTGTTGTTGTAATATTACTATTTCAAATATTTACTTGAATGTAGTCCATTGTTGTGTCTGCATCTATGTAATTGTAATTAGATTTATTTAGTTATGAGGGTGAAAGACAACAAAAACCAATGCCTATTCAAACTCGTGTCCTCCTAGACTAGTGCCATACGCTTCGGATCTGCGCCCCAATCGTATGAGCAACCGTAGATGGAGAGAGCTTTGGAGCAAAGGTAGAGGTGATAGAGATTTATAGAAGAGATGAAGTAAAGATAATGTCTCTTCCCACTCGCACACAAAATAGCAATATTGCATTAATATAGAAGTTAAGCAATAAAAATTAAATCACAAAATAAATATGTGCATTAAAATTTATAATGCATGAAAAGTTTATTAGGAAGGAGGAACGTATGTAAGACTAGCTCAAGACAGGTTGATGAACTCATTAGGCATAAAAGTGCCACCCACTCAATGCTTAATTTTTTACAGGGCTAGATTCACAAGCATAGGGTAATATGAATAGAATACATTTTTGAATGGAAAACATACTTTTGTATTAATATGCCTAAATTAAAATATACACTTAATAGCATGTTATATCAACTAGGAAAACGCTAAAGTCCCGCCGCGTTGATGGATGAGCTTTTTATAAAGTTTTTAGACTGCGTGGGATATCTTTACTTTTGCGAGTGCTTTGTTGCTTTGTTTTGCTTCCCACGCATTGTAGGTGATTGTTGTCAAGTTTCTATTGTTACTTTGTCAATTTGTTATTATTTACCGTTAAAAACTTATATTAAAAGCTTTATTTCTATGGATTCTGGTAACTTTGTCAACTTTTTCTTTCAAAAGGTACTTAATCACCATAACCTTAATGTCCATGTATAATATGAACGTTGTAGCCCCACCCGTTTGGTCAGAATTGGCCCAAATGGCACGAAAATATCGCATACAAATCAAAAAACTTATATTAAAAGCTTTATTTCTATGGATTCTGGCTAACTTTTTCATTTTTTTCTTTCAAAAGGTACTACATCACCATAACCTTAATGTCCATGTCAAATATGAACGTTGTAGCCCCACCCGTTTGGTCAGAATTGGCCCAAATGTCACGAAAATATCGCACTAAAAATCGAAAAAAATCGTAAAAGTACGATATTCATGAGAATATTTCTTCGATTGTACCCAAAAACAATACACCTCTAAGTTCAGAGATTTCGAAGGTCCTGTCAAATTTTCATCAAGATCGGATTGCCGTTTGCCTGGTAGAGAGTAGAGAACCTGGATCTTATTAACTACGGGGTTAGTAGAGAGTTAACAAACAGACAGAAAAACAAAACAAAAAAAAAAAAAAAAAAAAAAAAAAACACCCGAGCTAAATTTTTTGGGGGTCAGTGAAATTGAAGTCTTCGCTTCGCTCATCCAATTATTACTCATCGTGCCACTTGACTCACCTGGCTCTAATTTATCGTTTTCATTCATTTTGTAGATGGTTGGCTTTGCAAAACTCGGGTGCAAAACCATGAGACACACACACAAAACTGCACAAATATTAAAGTTCTTCATTGTTGTTAACTATTTAGAAAAGTGTTTCTTCTTTTACGTGGAACTGTCCTAGCTTTATAAATTGCCAACCTTGACTCTATTGCTGAAATCTTCTAGAGCGTTTTAATGAGAGCGTGAGCTTCCTCGTCGAGGTGAAAGTTGATTCATATTCACAACCAAAACTACCGCCCACTTGTGAGGTACAGTCGTCGCAAAAATCATTGAGCACGTCACCGTATTTTCAAAGGTAAAACGTGGTGTTTGTGGTGTAGAATCGTTAAATGAAACTACAGTGTACCTCAAAATACATATTTCATCTATTGGATTGTATTTTCTCGCATATTTTCCACGGTTTTCGACAACTTTATGACCTGTTGTTTCATTAATTTTTGGTTCTTTTACGTACTCAAGACGCTTCGTAAAGTGTCTGGAAAGATATTCCATCGGTTGCACAGTTCGATGAAGTGCTTTGACTCCACAGCCGACTGGACATGGATTGAGTTTAAAGAGTTTCTATGGCTGTGGTCGTGTTGACACAAAACAGCTGATTTTGTCACTTGTCGGCTTTTCTGACGTGTGCGCATAAAGTATTGACACGTTTCCTCCTCAATATATAAGATAATTCGTGTTAAAACATGTTTTGTGCTTGCTTCATGTAAGTTTTTACATACTTCATTCATATTTTGTAAATGAACAGATCGTTAGTGGTCAAATGCCTAGTATTTATTGAATGTTTTGTTTATGATGCAACAGGACCACAGCGATGTCATGTTGATTTATTTTTTCAGTTTACGTTTGCTGGAACTGCTGGTTCCTCTCAGCATTGGATTCCTCATCTTCGTAACTTTCGGCACTCCTCTATTTTTATATATTTCAAAGCAGGTAAGCTAGTACTATTCTCGTGGACCTCCTAGCCTAACCTCAAGTCTTTGTATGAAAGTCTAGGCCCAGGCCTATAGCCTAGGCTTGATTTTGGGGTTCAGGTCCCGGAAGTAGGGCTAGGGCCCTACGGTTACTTACTTTCAAAGGCCTACTTTCGGCTAACGCCTATGTTGCCACAATTTAATTGCTATAAGCATGTCCGAAGTTCAATACCTTACAGAAACAGAGGTCGCTCTAAGGGACAGTTGTGGGCATCCGGCTATTAGCGACTAGGGTCACACCTTTTTCACCGCCCTCTTGACTCTTGTCCAGAACATATTCTGACAAAACCTCCTTTCCCCAAGTTACATGTACAAACAATGTAGGGTATTGACAATAAAGGACCTATAAAGGGCCATTCACAACCAACTTAGTAGCTAACTTAGCCTCTAACTTAAAGGTTTGTCTTATGGAAAACAACACGTCTGTTCATGACCAAACTTAGCCTTTAACTTACATTTATCAGCAACCGAAAGTTTGCAAACTCCAAACTTTTACTTAGCAGCTAACTTAACATTAAGCTTTTAACCAATCAGAGTCAATTTCCGGTCATATCCGATTGAAAACGTAAACAAACAGTAAAAATGGATCCCAAGTAACATCAGCTATTGTTCGATGAAAAGCTTTTGAATGAATTCATGAAAAGGCCACTACTATATATAAAATCTTTGTCTTTATACAAAGATAAGAATATAAAAGAAAACATGTGGCTATCGATTGGGGCAGAAATTGCGGCACTAGGCCTAGCCCCCAGCTAGGGCTAGGCCATGTGAGGTTATGTAGGGCTTACGTCACGTTGTCTTAAATAAATACATTTATTATTTTTACCATCAATTATTGTTTAATAAACTGTACAGTATATAGTCAATTAATTCTATAATGCTCCCTAAGTAGGGCTAGGCTAGGCCTACTTACTGAATGCTGAATGTTATTGTATGTCAAGCATTGGCGTGATAAAGTAAACACTGCAAATCTGTGTTGTGATTGGTTTAAAAACATCTATCATGCACAGCCACCTAAAGTTTAGAGGCTACGGTAGCCAAGGTCTGCTTGATTCTCCTAGCGGAGAGTCGGTGTACCGACGAACCTAGAAGGTTAGGTCATCGCAGTCCGTTCCAATCACGTTTCTAATGGGGCGGCCATGTTGTCTCCCGGCTAGAGCAATTTCGGCGCGAATTCAAACACAATGCACGGTCTTCGAGCGCCGTGAATCAGTCATATTATGCACATCCCAAAGACATGCGATCATATTATTGATTTATTATTAATAATTTGAATCCAAATTAGGATTATAAAACTTTATTATTATTATTATTATTATTTTTATTATTATTATTATTATTATTATTATTATTATTATTATTATAACATAATATAAATATTATGAAAAATTATCAAAACTTTTTCACAGAATAATATGCAAATCTAAATTCATAAAAAAAACAGTGTAAGAAGTGAACATATGGCTGAATCAAAAAGTGAATCAGTGATTTGTCGTTAGAATTAATTAATTAGAGATTATATAAGAAAGCATTCATTTAAATTTAAATAAACTCTAAATATTATATTTTATTAAATTTAAAATAAACATGTATTCATTGTCAAACTTAACATCTAATTTGCAAGGAGAGAGATTATTATTCAATATATACCAGGGTTGTTACGATGGATCCCAGGGCTGTTTTTTCAGAAATATTCTCCAATTAGAGTTAGGAATCAAGGAAACAAGGTATGATTTTGGATCTAGGTAAAAGACATAGGTAGGCGTAGGCCTATACTTAGAAATATAAATAATATGGTCTACTTGTTGATGAAATATTAATTTAATCACACTACTTGACCAAACTTCGAATTAAGTTCATTTTGATATCTACCTACTAAAATAAATAAATAAATAAATAAATAAATAAATAAAAAATAAATAAATAAATAAATAAATAAATTGTATTTAGAGTACCCACTCAGTTATATCTGTTTTTCATTTCAATATAATATAATCTTCTTGGCTTGGAGTAGGATAATGGGTAAATTCTAATAGGCTGTGTGGAATATTTCACTTCATATTTGAGCTATAAAAATAATATTAATTAAAAAATAAATAAACCCACATAAATCCGTTTTTTTTTTCGATTAAACCCACCCGGGCTGGGCTTCTTCTATAAAAACCTGGATTTTTTACAACCCTGATCAGGGCCGTGTTTAGGTAGTGAACCGCCTCTAGGCAATTAAATTTTGCCGACGCCCCCCCCCCCCAACTTTATACAACTTAAATAAAGTTTAGGTAACAGTTTTCACTTTTAATTTTCTTTAGAGACCTATCACTGGACAAGTAGCACCTTCTCTGCAACAAAGTTGTCTGTCTCAGGAGCTGCAGCAGCAAGATTCCTAATTTACGAACCCCTAACAAAACTAGTACGGGATCGGGATAAAAAACTAAAAAAGACTAATATTAAGCCGTGCGAAGGACTGGCAGGTGAATTTTTTGCAAATTTTTACTTTTAAAAGCTCCAAAACACGCTTTAAATATAAACTGCCGAGAAAATTGTTAGTAACTTATTTTCATGCAAAAAGTATTTTAATTTTTTAATTTTTAGTTCTGTGAAAAACTGTCAAAATTTGCCCTAGGACCTAAGTGACGAAAAGCCGCCCCCCTAAACTTTGCCGCCCTAGGCAGCTGCCTAGGTTGCCTAGGCCTAAATACGACACTGACCGAGATATGTAGGGTACCAATTGTAGAAGACCTGAGAAAAAGAGGGGAAATTATACCAAAAGGATTTTAATCCAAATTGTATTAATTAAAGATTTATTACAGTGGCATATAACACCATGAATAATTTAGCATTGTTAAAATGTTGTTTTAAATACCAGTCCACCCCTAATTAAATTATTGTGCACTAATATTTTATATTATAGCAATATAAATTGAACAATTGGGCACTATATGCTACGTTTGGGCATTTGAAACCTAGTATTTATTTAGAAACATAAAATTTGTATCATACTCTTAAATAATGGGTTCCCAGTTTAAATCAGAAACTATATGAACACCTACATTTATGTTGATAGTAGGGTACTTTCTCTCAAATGGGTAGGCCTACATTTGAATATAAACGTTGGCGCCCACTGATCTCGCCTCGAGTTTCGTAGTCATTTGGCTTTTCTGCGAGGAGATTTCGGAAATCTAAACATTCTAGTTCCATTTCAAGAATGTCTAGAACTTAACAGCTGCACACCCCGTCATGGTTTGCTGTAAAAACTAGTAACGTAGTCTGTAGTACGGCATGTTTAACATGGTTCACCTTTCAAAGCGCTGGATATTTGGCTCCACAATGGCTTCTAAATCCACCTTGCGACGACCTACCTTAGTGAGTTAGACGAACCTCCGCAAGAGCGGAGATCAAGCGGACCTTGACGGTAGCTGTAAAGCACTGTCTCCTAGACATTATCTAGGAGGCAGTTGGCTGTTAAGTTAGCGGCCTAAATATCTATCATGAACAGCAACCTAAAGTTAGAGGCTAAGTTAGCTGCTAAGTTAGAGGCCTAAGTTGGTTATGAATGAGCCTTTAGGCTTAGCATTAATTAACTTACTTAACCTTTTTATTCCAGTACTTCAAACGTAAGAGGTCGTCCGAACCTAAAGATGGAACTGTCACAGTTGGTTTCTTCCACCCGTACTGCAATGCGGGGGGCGGTGGTGAACGAGTGCTTTGGTGTGCCATAAGGGCTTTGCAATTCAGGTTGGTTCTTATGCATAGTTCCCATGTACCAGCGGCAAGGTTTGTGGGCGTCACATCCCACACTGCTCAGAAAGAGTTGTCAAAGTTTTATGTTTTGCCTTTTGTTTATGTGCCTTCTTGATTTGGTTAGCTTTCTTCTTTCTTTCTTTGTAATAATAAATTTTAATTTAGGCCCCAATTCTGTCAATGCCATTACTTTTGTAAACTTAGCATAAATGATAAAATAAGCATGAAAATTAAAATGCATGAGAAGATTCTATAGGCCTAGAGATAAATATGATGTGTGTGGTGGCATGGCCCCAAATTATAGTAAAATGTAGGCCTAGGCCTACTTGTAATAAGCCTACAACTAAACTATATTTTCTAGGATCTATCATTGATTCCTCTTGCGGCCTTGCCATGACTATTATTACAATAGTAATGTGAAACCAACAAAGCACATCTTGTTAAATGTTTAGTAGGCCTACCGGTTGCCCCCTAATCAATAATACCAAGAGAAACTGGAAGTTATGGCCTATTTAAATAAATAAATTGTATTTAGAGTCTACCCACTCAGTTGTATAACTGATTTTCAGTGGGGGACAGTAAATCAAAGCGACCAAGCCAACCCTGTAGGCCCGACGCAATCAACGAGTGAGCCACAACCATATTGTTGTAGCCTACATATTTTCTTAGCCTTATTTTCAAAGTTTGATAGTTTTACTAATTTGATTGTTAGCCCTATAGCCCTATTGTTGTTGATTTCTAGGTGTTATCAACTTTTACATTATATCAGTACTATTTATTGTTATAAGGTTGGCAGTCACCAAGTGTTTTTACTTTTTAGCTAGGCCTACCATAGGCCTATTCTCTTTTCTGCCATCCTCGTGACACTAAATTTTTATTTATTTTTATTTATTTATTTAACGTCTATCCTATTCAGTTATAAAAACTGATTTGCAAAGTTAAAGTCAATGAATGTGTTGCGGAACAAATAATAAATAAATAAACCATACAAAGTTTCATATCAGGAGATGTTGCCAAAACTTGTTGCATTAGTATCGTTAACTCATAAACGTCTGTAATCGGCTCCACCTGAGCGAGTGCGTTGCGCTGTCGCAGGTACCGCGATGTCAAGGTCGTGGTCTACACCGGCGACCTTGACGCCTCCCCCGACTCGATCTTGCTGCGCGCGCAGCAGAGATTCAACATAACGCTGACGGACCCTGTTGAGTTCGTCTACCTGCGTCGGCGGCGCTGGGTCGAGGCCCCGATGTATCCCGTGTTCACGCTGCTCGGACAGAGCCTGGGCTCGCTCGTGCTCGGACTAGAGGCGCTCTTCGCCAAGACTCCAGGTACGCAGGGTGTAATGTATTATATCTTAGACCCGCATCTGGCTGCACAAACGGTGACATAATTTGCTTGTACTTGTAGGCCTACCAACCATGAAACCATGTCGTAAAACTACAATCAATAGGTAGGTTTGTTTTTTTGTCTAGCACTTTTCAACGTTTTAGTGTGTAGGCCAGAAACTTTTGATAGTGTAGGTAGAGGATTATAGTTACACTACGAAGACAAAAAATGTTCTGTTAGGCCTGTTTATATCATTTATGACTAATATTTGAGCTCTTTTGCTCTGTTACACCTTTCAATGCATTAAGCAGCATAACATTCAGTATATTGTATATATACATACTACATTTCAATTCAATGTAAAGTAAATAGGCCTAGAAAGAAAACTGTTCAGTGCTCAATATTGAATTATGTTTGGAAAGTGTAGCATCTGTCTGTAGTAGCCTATAAGCTACAACATATCGTGGGTCTCATATCATAGGGGCGTATGAACCATTTTCGCGAAAAATGGATTTTTGGGGCGTATGAACCATCAGATGGAGCTGCATCATTTTATCAGACGGGCGTATGAAATTTGTGCTATTTTCATAGAATTATTTAGAGTTTTTGTTTGGCGTAAGAACCAAATGGCTCTTTCACAACAAGTCAGAGAGGCGTATATGGGTTGATACGCCTTTTTATTTTGGCGTATGAGCAACGATGGCTTATACGCCCTGTATTGTATTGTATGTATAAAAAACTGAAGTGTCTAGTAATATGGGCGTAAGAGCCATAAATAGGCCAAATGTCAATGTTATTGCAAAATGCTGACTAATAAAAAAACTAATACTACATCTTATTGTAAATTGATTAAAATTGGTTTTGCAAATGTTAACTAGAATTGATAAAGCGTTTTTCGTTCCTCCTGCATAATTTTGATTTTGGCTCATACGCCCCTATGATATGAGACCCACGATATCATAGGGGCGTATGAACCATTTTCGCGAAAAATGGATTTTTGGGGCGTATGCACCATCAGATGGAGCTGCATCATTTTATCAGACGGGCGTATGAAATTTGTGCTATTTTCATAGAATTATTTAGAGTTTTTGTTTGGCGTAAGAACCAAATGGCACTTTCACAACAAGTCAGAGAGGCGTATATGGGTTGATACGCCTTTTTATTTTGGCGTATGAGCAACGATGGCTTATACGCCCTGTATTGTATTGTATGTATAAAAAAACTGAAGTGTCTAGTAATATGGGCGTAAGAGCCATAAATAGGCCAAATGTCAATGTTATTGCAAAATGCTAACTAATAAAAAAAACTAATACTACATCTTATTGTAAATTGATTAAAATTTGGGTTTTTGCAAATGTTAACTAGAATTGATAAAGCGTTTTTCGTTCCTCCTGCATAATTTTGATTGGCTCATACGCCCCTATGATATGAGACCCACGATATTTATTCCTGATGTGAAGCATTCAAGAAATGTCAATCTAATGTTAATTTAAGTTAAAACGTCTTCCAGACATCTACATCGACACCATGGGCTACGCCTTCACGCTTCCCCTCTTCAAGTACGTAGGTGGCAGTCGTGTCGCGTGCTACGTACACTACCCGACCATCACGCGAGACATGTTGCGCATGGTGTCTAACCGCGAGGCAGCGCACAACAACCGTAGAGTCGTTGCGCGGAGCCCTGTGCTCACCGGCGTGAAGGTCCTATACTATCGGATGTTCGCGCGGGTAAGTTATTATTATTGATTCATGGCAGTTATCATAGAAGTTTGCCCCGACTGGGGTACGAACCCATAACCTCCGGCTTAAGGTGCCAGCTTTTACGACAAAATGCTTTTTGCTTATGCTTAAAACCTTATATTCATTATTATTTATTAGTTTATTAGTTTATTTTAAAAGTTGAACATTAAATGAAAAGTTATCACTCAGATCTACAACTCCGTAGAAAGTTAGAAAATGGCCATGAGGCCCCAGTCACAAAGTGTCTTAACTTACTATTGTCAAGGTTACAACTCTTAAAACCACATTATGAAATAAAATAGGCCTTCAAATAATAACAAATAATAATATAAAAGGACTGGAGATTTAGTGAAGGGTGATCAAATTTTGTTGTAGGCCTACAATAATTTGGTGGCAATGCGTAAACTAGAACTTACCTATATTTTTTTATCAATTTAAAAAAAATACTTTTTCACTACCGGTAAGAAATTTTGAAATGGTTCCTAACATCAACATTGAAATGTCTGGATATCTTCTCATGAACGGTTGTTACTTGGAGAATATTATAATTTTCTTTGGCAGACCAGTTTATTTTATTTTATAACAACTATGTAACCATGTTTCAATTGGAGAAGGAGTCATAACCTGCTGGCAAAACATGTCTGTTTGTTTTTATTAGTAGCCTATCTAGGAGACTTTACATAGGCTACAATCTCCATAGATTTGGAATTTTTTAATCTGGTACTGGATAGGCCATTATTGTGACTGTTTAAAGTTCCTCTCCTTATGGCAATGCCAAGCTGGTTCACCTAGATTCTCTGCCAGGATCGCATGATCGGGGTTTGGTCACAGGACTCTTTACATTGTGGTTCCACTAGAACTTTCACATGGCGGTGACCAAACGTCGATCGTTCTGCACTCTGGTTGGAATTCTGTCACCCACCACAACAATAATGCACTGCCGTCAAAATGTTGAACAATCTTTTTTATCAACGTCCAGACAACTGTGACCAAAACCCGATCGCTCTGCTCTCTGGTGGGAGATTAGTTTGACCATTGCCCTATCCTGCCCTCGATCTCCTTGGCCCTACGGTAGGTAATAGCTGTCTTCTTCTTGTCAGCTCTACGGCTGGGTCGGCCAATGTTCCGACTCTATCATGGTGAACTCGACGTGGACGGAAGATCACATCAACGGTCTCTGGCATTGCCCTCTGCGCACACATCGCGTGTACCCACCTTGCGATGTCACCGAACTCAAGAAAATAGGTAGGTGAGCTTTAAATAAAAATAAATAAATCCGTATTTAGAGTCCACCCACTCAAGTCACACAACTGACTTTCAGTGGGGGACAGTAAACCAAAGCGACTAAGCCAACCCTGTAGGCCCCGACGCAATCGACGAGTGAGCGATATAACCAACCAAAGATCAATATTTTTTTAATAAGAAATATAGCTAGCAATCAGTGGTATGGATAGTGCAAACACCCGCGGATCAACGCCAGAATCAACAAGACCGATTCAGAACAACTTTAAGTTTATTATGTGCCTCGTTACTAGGACGGTTTAAAAGTCACTGTTTACAAATTCCTAAGACAAGAACTGATGGACTTAAGTCTAAAACATCTGACTTTAGCGGGAATCGAACCCTGAATCTTCTGCATTGGAAGCAGATTTGCTAACCACAAGACCAACGAGCCACACTTATTCATGGTGGAGTAACTTTATGAATTCTGAACATTGAGAATAAGCTATGGCCGTAGGCCAATATTTAGAGGTTGACCTCTCTTATTGGGTGAGAGGTACAGCCTCTTGACCTCGAAGGCCGCTAGCGCTGGCAAACGAAAGATGGTGTAACACATCGCTGTGGCCAATTACAGCCCGGCAGCGTCTGCGTGGTGTGCGGGAGCTCGTCAGCCCTTGAGGCAGAGGTACAAGTCTCTGGGATATATGTTCGCGCCTTAGACTCCTTAGGCAGTAATGAAGTTACATCTAGTACAAAATTTTAATAGATCTTTGATTTGGTTAAAAACTAAAAAGGTCAAAACTTAATTGTGTTAATTATTTGGGGCTATTAAAAATAGTTTTTGATTATGTTGATAGTGCTAGGTAAAAGTGTGAATAACCTTCCTGCTAAACGGTTTTGGAAAGATTCATTACCTCTAAACAAAAATTTTACTTCAAATATAATTTTTTTAGGTGAACCGGACGAGAAAATCAAAGACAAGACAGAAAAAGACGAGAAATCAGTCGACGATCTTTGTAGCGGGCTAAGCGAGGAAGAGAGATCGTTGAAGATCTTTGAGATGATCACCAAAGATCTCGGCGACTCTGAAGACAGCGGCTCGGAGACGCAAGACAGGAGGCGCCAACCTCGCGACACGAAGAGAAGCGACGGAGACAACGATCGCAAGAAGGGAACGTTCAAGATCGTTTCTGTCGGACAGTTTAGACCGGAGAAGGATCATCCTTTGCAGCTGAGGTCGATGTACGCGCTCAGGCAGATACTACCAGAGAAAGTCTGGAACCAGGTAAAACCATGTTTACTTTCTTTCTGGAAATGTTCAAAATGTATTTCAAGATTAAATTTTAGAAGTTAAATTATAAATTTAAAAAAAAAGTTAATTTTTTTTTAGCTAAAAATATTTCATTTTTTTAATTTTTTTTAGAGGATTGCAAAAGAGTGAATGACACATAAACTTAACTGTCTGTCATTGTCTCAGGTGTCCCTGGTGTTTGTGGGCTCGTGTCGCGACGCCGAGGACCGGGAGAGAGTGGTCGACATGAAGGACCTGTGTCGCCACCTGTCGCTAGAGGACAACGTGGACTTCAAGGTCAACGTGACCTACGATGAGCTCAAGGACGAGCTGAGAGAGGCGACCGCCGGGCTGCACGCCATGTGGAACGAACACTTCGGGATAGGTGATTGGTTATTTTATTTATTATTTTTATTATAAAGTATTTTTTAATGTGAGTAATAATTAGATAGTGAAGGAACAATTAATACTATTTTACAAGCTTTGCTTAGGAGAATGGATTTCAATTTCAATTTGATGATTACTGATTATAACTCAAAACTTTTGCAGCAAATACCTTTATAAGAGAGCTTTTTATAGGCTAACTACGATGTATGCTTCCAATTTATCGTAGGAAGTAGTGCAGACTAATCATCTTGGTGGCATTTACAAATACTGTGATAGACGCCATGCTTAATGCAGGAAAGTTTTTCTATTACTATTACCTAACTCTATGATGTATTCCTCCCATTTAGTATGGCAGGTGCCGACTTATGTAATTTAGGCCTAGACATTGTAATAGACGCTATGCTGGTGCAGGAGACAAGCTCACCAGCGCTCCCAGTGTCACTGGCGGTAGTCTTGACCACAGATTTCATATCATTCAAAGTACGCTGCATTTACTCCAATTTGGTCGATAGGCAATTGTTCGTCGTCGCATATAGATGATCATAAATACTGTATTATGGAAATAGGAAAAATTTAAACTATGATTAAGATGTAGGCCTAAAATTTATTGCAAGCTGGTTAAATAAGCTAAGCGGAAGCTGTGAATCTAATTTCTATGTTTAGCATTAATTTAAGACACAATGCGTGGTTGTGTGGTTTGTTGATCTTTTGGTGTGGTTCGTTGGCGCAGAAGAACCAGGGTTTGATTCCCGCAAGAGGCAGAAGTTTTTTAAATTTCCCATTTAGACACTTGAGTCTATCAGTTCAGTTCTTGTCTTAAGAATTTGTAAACTGTGACTTTGGAGCCGTCCTAGCAACGATGCACATACCGTAATAAATTTAAAGTTGTTCTGAATTGGCCTTGTTGACTCTGGTGTTGATCCGCGGGTGTTCGCACTGTCCATACCACTAATTGCTATATTTCCTATTTAAAAATATCGATCTTTGGATGGTTATCGCTCGCTCATCGATTGCGTCGGGGCCTACAGGGTTGGCTTGGTCGCTTTGATTTACTGTCCCCCACTGAAAATCAGTTATGTGACTCAGTGGGTAGACTCTAAATACGATTTTATTTATTTATTTTTATTTAATCTACGGCACCAACTAATGGTAAGTTTTGTGCTGCCTGCAGGCGTGGTGGAGTGTATGGCGGCTGGCCTAATCATGGTTGCTCACGACTCTGGCGGACCCAAGGCGGACATCATCGAGACCGCCCCGGTCAGTCGCACCGGGTTCCTTGCGACCGACGAGGCGGACTACGCTCGCGCCCTGGCCACCATCATACTCATGTCCCCGCAAGAGAGGCACACCATCAGCCGGCAAGCTAGGTGCGTGTCGTTCTTCTACTTCCCTTTACCCCCGTGTGGGCCCGGGGTAGAATTGGCCCAGAGCATGGCTCTGCTAATCGTAAAAGGCGATTCAAGAGAAATAGTCCACCTCGCAAACATCAGCTAGTATGAAGGGTAGTATTTTACTCCCCGAAAATAGAGGCGAGCTCTGGCAATCGTAATCGGGGACCTTGCCCCCTTCCCTTGACAACCCCTCGACGACGATGACGAAAATGATGCCACGAACGATGACGAAGACAATGACGACCGCGACGTGAGAACCCCCCTTTCCTCCCCTTGCCCGTGGCTGGTTCTGACCAGCATGGCCCCCCCCCCCCCTAGGTTAGAGTGGTGCATTATGACCTAACGGTTGACGCATCCTTAATCCAAATAAACAAACAAAATCTTTACCATTCCTTTTTCTTTTTACTCAGTTCTTCTTTTTATATGCCCGCAATCTTGGCTTACTGATCCATCATGCATTGTCTGGTTTTCCAGTAGCGACAGGCTTATTTTTACTCATGGTTCATGCCAAGTGGAAGGGCAACCATTAGTCTTTAAGACTTGAATATCTCATCAGATGCTCATTGGATAATTAAGCGAGCGTTTCCATTTGACTCTGCCGGAAAAATTTGTCACTGGTTTTTTTTTTTTTTGTTTTTTTGTTTGTTTGTTTGTTTTTTGTTTTTTTTTGTTTGTATGTATGTCTCGCGATAACGTTCGAACGGAGGCTCGGATCGAGTTGAAATTTTCACCATCCGCAAGCTTTGTTCTCGATTGAATGCCATTAGTTTTGTGGCAAAATCGTTCAAAAAGTTAAAAAGTTACATTAAAGTTAATCGAAAGTTTTTTTTCAAACTCAACGGCGACAAAATCTGAGATAGCCAAATCATTTAGAATGTCCGTCCGGTCACGAATATGTTAATTTTATTTTGATCCGATAAGTAGTGTAGATGGAAATTACATTATAACAAACTACCGTTACCATGGCAACGAAAAGTCGAGCAGCTTTTTTGGCTCATGATAGCGGTCGAACGGAGGCTCGGATCGAGTTGAAATTTTCACCATCCGCAAGCTTTGTTCTCGATTGAATGCCATTAGTTTTGTGGCAAAATCGTTCAAAAAGTTAAAAAGTTACATTAAAGTTAATCGAAAGTTTTTTTTTCAAACTCAACGGCGACAAAATCTGAGATAGCCAAATCATTTAGAATGTCCGTCCGGTCACGAATATGTTAATTTTATTTTGATCCGATAAGTAGTGTAGATGGAAATTACATTATAACAAAAGTAACGTTGCCATGGCAACGAAAAGACGCGCGAAGTTTCTAATGCACTGCCACCTAGAAGTTATCAAAATACTTTCGAGGAAGCAGTCTATTATTTGTCAACAAAGAGTTTAATTAAATAGTTTTCCCAAGGAGTCAAGGTCCTCTAGATGGCGGTGGATTTTAAAGTAAAGATTTAAACACGGGTTTACCCAAATACCTTGGCAATAATAAATAATACTGGAAACGCAAACGTCGTAAATTTTTAAATTTAAAAAAATGTGCAATGTGGGTCTAGCTATAGCACGTGCTTGCTTATCAACGCGTCCAACTGAGTGTTTCCTAGTAGAAATAATATAGGTAAGTTGTTTACAAAGTGCGGAAAAGGCTAACTGGCTAGTTTAGGCCTAGTTTCGATTGGAGAAGGGTTGACAGGTTGGGAAAGCATAGAGAACATAAAGCCCAGCCTGAGAGGCTGGGGGCAACAAAACTTCTCACCTGCTGATGACAACTACAGCTAACTTAAAGTTAACTAAATCCACAACACGGTGTTAGGCTGTGCTTTATGTTCCCTATTCCTTCCCAACAAGTCAACCCTTCTCCAATATACTAATTAATACAAGGTCTTGAAGGGATAAATAGTCCTTCAACATTTTCTTTGATAGATCTATGATTGTATGCATTGGTCTTGTGGTTAGCGTATCTGCTTCCAATGCAGAAGGTCCAAGGTTCGATTCCTGCTAAAGTCAGAAGTTTTTTAACTTCTGATTTGGACTTCAGTCCATCAGTTCTTGTCTTAGGAGTTTGTAAACGGTGACTTTGGAGCCGTCCTAGCAACGAAGCACATAATAAATTTCAGAGTTGTTCTGAATCGGCCTTGTTGATTCTGGCGTTGATTCGCGGGTGTTCGCACTGTCCATACCACTGATTGCTATATTTCCTATTACAAATATCGATCTTTGGTTGGTTATCGCTCCACTCGTCGATTGCGTCGGGGCCTGCAGGGTTGGCTTGGTCGCTTTGATTTAAAGTCCCCCACTGAAAATCAGTTCTATAACTGAGTGGGTAGACTCTAAATTAAATTTATTTATTTATTTATTTAAGAGTGGTGGCAGGACAGAAGAAGATGGAGAGGTCTATCTTCAATGCCGACCCAACGCTAAGTTGGACATGGCAACAGACAATGATGATGATTTAGTAGCATATATGTCTTATGTTGGTGGTTTGCCGATTTGTTTAGTCAAAATAACAAAACAAACACAACAACAACAACAAAAAACTAGGCTAATAGAATAGCTCAATAAGTTTAGAAGGCATGTTCTGTAAGTTATCAAACAAAGTAGTTAAACAATTTCAGTAGGTACAGACAAGCCACATTTTGTGAATATTTCTATTAGGCCCTAGCTACCCTACTGTACGTAGGCCTACTGTTTGAGAGGCAAGTTTTAAAATTGGCACAAATTGTATGGATTCTAGACTTTTAGTAATAATTTCATCAGCTGTTGTTGAATAAACAGATGCATGACTTTTTTTCTGAAAAGTGGTGTTAATAATATTGTTTTATAGTGGCTTGGCTTGGTTTTTAACGTAGCGAAGTAACCTACCTCTACTACTAATAATAATTGTGTTTTGACTCCTTGTTTCAGAGCGTCAGTAGATCGGTTCTCCACACAGGAATTTGAGAAGGGTTTCCTGCGCGCGATCGAGCCTCTTGTCGCGGGGAAGTGAAACTAGCCGGTCTTCTCCCTGGAGTGAAGTCAACGTTCTGCCGGCGAGCGGACTTGGTGGAGTGTAGCACAAAAA
>JAMZAV010011838.1:0-19021 GCA_024449915.1 Sweltsa coloradensis
GAATGCATAGGAATCCCCGGTTAGAAGGGATGAGCGACAAAGAGTCGGCCTCGGTGTCTGGTTGGGGTGAACTTCGCAACACGACCCGGTCCAGACCGTTCAAATGTTCGCCCACGCACACGCTCAACAGTGTTTCTTCCACTACCAAAACTTATAATGTAACTACTTACAGAAGCTTTGCTTGATACCATCATATCCTCCAGCGGTTCTCCAGTAACCAACCTCTCGAGCACATTGTACCGCACAGATTGGTAGTTGTTGTACACTGCTGCCGATCGTATTACTCACACAAACACAATTAAAACACAGAGCCGAGTGACACCGAAACTAACCCCTGCCGCCATCTTGACTAGAGATATAAGATTAAATAAAAATTTCAAGCAGGCATTCTGGGCTTTCTGCAGTTTGTTGGATTTTTGTTGTGTGAGATTGTTACTGTAAGTAACATCACAGTAATCAATCGTGGAGAAAATGAGAGATTGTAGAAGCATGATTTTTATCTTTGTTGGTAAGAAATTCCTAAGTCTCTTGAGACAGTGCATTGTTCTAAAAGACTTTTGACAAATATTTGATATGTGATCTGACCAGAGTAGGGATTCATCCATAAGCAGTCCAAGGTTTCTTACTGTTCGAGAATAGCTAAGCAAGTCTCCATTAATAGTAAGTTTTGGGATGATACTTTTGTTTAATTAAGATAGAGAAATTGTTGTGCCAAAAATAATAGCTTGTGATTTTGTTGGATTTATTTTTAAACCGATTCTATTCGTCATTTTATGCAGCACATCAAGATCACCATTAAAGTTATGTAAAGCTTCAATAAGAGATTGAATCGTAGTAATTATGTAAAGCTGCAAATCGTCAGCATATAAATGATACTGACAGAACTTTAAGATTTTCGAAATCGGTTTCATGTACAGTGAAAAAAAGAGGGCCTAGTACAGAGCCTTGAGGAACTCCTGAATTGACATTCAACCAATTGGAATACATCACACCTATTTTCACACATTGCTTCCTATTAGTCATATAAGAGTGAACCCAATCAAGAACACTGTTAGAGAAATTAAGAGATGCAAGTATACCCAGTAGAATATCATTGTCAACCGAGTCAAACGCCTTACTGAAGTCTAACAAAGTATCGTCAAACCCTAATATTGTAAACTGAATTTTTCTCCTTGGTTTTCAGTATCAAGACGGAAAGGAAGAAGCCCATCAGGCTCTTCCTAGTTTATCATATTCTTTTGTCTCTCATTATATCTTAACGTCATACATTTCCGTCACATTTATGTTCTTTTTGTTTCTCGTTTTAGAGAAAATATATCCTTTCGGAGGGGAGCTGCTTTCTCTCCCCTATCGGTTCAATTATAAATAAATAATACACACACACAACTCTTAAAGGGGCTATTACCCCAAAATTATTTTTAACCACATAATCTATAGCATAAAATTACACTCAAATGACCATTTAAAAGATTATTATCTTTTAACTGTGATTTTACACGAATTTTTTTACATTTTTCTTTTTTTGATCATGAAATTTGCAAAAAAATCGTTTTGGTAAATTACTTAAATCGGCTTCAACTTGCATCGTATTTGTTCGACATAGATACTGGATCATCAAATCAATCTTAAATGGCCCTTTATTACATCGTGAGTAGGGTAGAAATGGGGGTTCTGGAACACCTGTTTTTCCGGAGCCTCGGAGCCAGTCGGATCCGCGCGCACCGCTCGTGTACAAGACGTTCGACTTTCACTTTTAACTATTTATAGCATACACAATTAGATGTGTATTGTTATTTGAGGCTAGGGCGCGCCAACTGCACGACACTCTTGACCATTGGGGATCAGATAGTTATTAGTATTGTTATCATCCCCTGTTGTTACTACCATTATTGCGTTTCAACTTCTCTCCTACTCTCTATACTCAGCATCCCTTATATCGTTGATCGTCATAAATTGTTATACCTTGTTACGTCTAGGGGTAGTAAGTAACAATAATCAATGCTGATATAATTATTCAGTATTTATTTAAATTAATCTTCAGAAAATACAGAAAGAAACCATTCCTAAAATCACCACAATCGACAATCCAATAACACCTTCTTCTGTTTTTCCCCACGCTTGCTTAGGCTGTCTCCCGAAGGGGATTCCAATGCCTCCTAGATACTATACACACATTGACCTGACTAGGGCAAGTTAGGTTATACCTAACATTCTCCCCCCCTTTTTCTTCAGACCACACGATGACGAAGATTGTAAGGATGGTCAGCTTTAGGTGGTGGGGGCGCAGGCCGGACCACTGGTGCTGGAGGAAAGTCAGTTATCGGGGCCCAGTCAGGTGGATCCATATTGTGCAGCAGTTGGTCAATGTTTGCATGACCAGCAGATTTACCCGTTCGCTGGTCTACAAGGTCATACACGTTATTGCCAATCTTTCGCACAAGCATGTATGGTCCATCTCGTTTTGGAGCTAGGCTTGCCGAAATCCCCTTACTTGCATCACTGAGAGTGTGTTGGTCTCGCCACACCAAGTCACCTACACGAAACTCAACATCTTTGCGTCCGGAGTCGTATCTTGTCTTTGACTATCATGCAGTTTTCCGGACCTAGCAGCTGCAAAATCCCGAGCATCAGTCAGACGGTTTAACAGGTCTGCTGCAAAATGTTGTGTTTCCGCTGGCAAATTGATATTGTCTTCTATTCTGTCTTCTGTATCTTGTGGGGACCATGGAGCTCGAAGTTCTCTTCCGTAGACTAAAAAAGCCGGAGAGTACCCAGTAACTGAGCTAACTGAAGTACGAAGAGCAAAGAGTATTTCAGGTAAACAAGAGTCCCAATCCCGATGTGTGTCACAGTATGCCTTGAGAGTTTCCTTGAGAGTCGCATTGTACCGTTCTACCATTTGTCCCGCCGGACGGTAGGGGACTGTGTGCCTCTCAATGATTCCCATATGAGACAGTACACCCTTTAGTCCGGATGTTAAAGGATATATATGGGGGATACCTTGCATTTTTTGATACAAGCAAGGGACACTTGGCACACGTGTGCTGGGGACCATACCCTACAAAATTTGAGGTGGAGCCATCGTGATATCCCGTGCGGGGAAACCCTTTATCGCATTTTGCCTACCCCGCTGGTTTAAAGGGTTTTGATTACCCCCCAAAAAAATTGGGTGTTTGGTGATAGAAATTTAAAAAAAAATTTTTCCCAAATAGGGGTAAACTTGGCTTAACTACTGGCAAGGGGGAAAATTTCGGATTTTCCTTTAGAAAAGGGGATGATGGGGGTTTTTAATTTTTGGGGGTTGAAAATTTTGTTTTTAATTTTTATTGATGACCCCCCGGGAAAATTTTGGGATTCTACTTTAAATTTATTTCCCCAAAATCTTCAAAAAAAATAATGGTTTTTTTTAAAATATGACGAGCTACCCTAATTTGGACATAATGACCGTTAAAATAAGATCGATTTAGGGAGCTTTTTGTAAAATTGTTAAACATGTCGTTTGCCCCACCCTATTTAAAGCTTAGTGGAAAGTAGAAAAAATTTTAAAATAAATTTAAAAAACCTTTTGCCTTTTGTTGCCCCTGTGCCCTTTTTTGGGCCTTTATTTGACCTGAAAATGTTTCAGCAAAGCTGCTTTAATGCAAAAATGTTACTTATAGCACACCAAATCCCATGTGATATAAAAAACAATTTTATTTATAAATAAACTCAACATTTAAGGTTAAAGGCTGCTTGCGAACGCTTTTTAATGTCGCGTTGATGGTAAGAGTTTTGAAACCAGGGGAATCCTCTTTTACTATATTTTTATTTTTTTTCCGTGTTTTAAAAGGGTTTTTACATAGAATATACCATTTTTACGGGAAAAAATTTTAAAAAAAATTTCCCCCTTTGGGTAAATCGAGGGAATTAAAACCTTTAAAAAAAAAATTAAAATAAAGTTAATCCCGTTTTTGATTTTATCCTTACCCAAGGGTGAATCGTGGCCAATAAAGTGGTCCGTTTTTCAAGTAACTATCGCTAGTTGATCATAAATGGATTTAAAAATTTAAACCCAAGGGAATTTGGTTTTAGGTCCGCTTTCATTGGGGGGGAAAATAAACTTTTTTTCTTATAAATTTTCCCAAAAATGACTGGGCTAAAAAGAAATACTTTAGTTTAACTTTAATTTAAAAACAAAAAAACTTTACAAAAAATTCAAACCAAACAAACAAAAACCAACCCCTTTTTGAATCGCCACTTTTGGGACCTTTTTCCGAGAGCGCGAAACTCTTTTTGGGCCCTGGTGGGTTGCGGGAAAGGTGAGTACTTTTTGCTAAAAATTTAGGAAACCCCATCAAGTTAAAAAAATTTTTTCCCTTTTAGACAGCCCCCTCGGCCTCTTGTTCAAAAAATCTAGGGCCCAAAAAATGCCCCAGTCATAAACCCAAGCTAATCTTTGCCTTGTCTGAAATAGGGGGCGTTGGGGATTTGTACCAAATTTTGGTTTCTAAAAAAAATTTGCCGTTGAAAACCCAAAGTCAAAACAGTTCTTTTAGTAAATGCCCCAACCTTTAGATGAAAAAAATACGGATGGGTTAAGCCCCCCCCCCCCCCCCCACCGGACACCCAATTCCCATTCCAAGATTATGTAAAAAATTTGTTTTTTTTTTCCCCCTTCCTCAAGAAAAAAACTAGCGTCTGTCCCTAGCTTAGAATCATCGGGATAAGTACGACCCATTTAAAGTCTTTAAAATGACACGGGAAAAATTTTTGGGACACTCGAAAACTCCAACCCCAAAAAAAATTAAAAAAGGGAGGGCCCAAAAATTTTTTTTACGTGATTCAGGTAAAAAAAAATTTGCATTTCTTTAGGATGTTTCCCCTCCACCCATATCAAGGGACAACTTGATACCCTTTTTTTAACTCCCCACCAACCAAAGCTCCCAAATTAATACAGGATACACAGTCTTTTTGGGCCCCCAAGTAATCACAAGAGGGGGGACACGCGCATAATGTTACGGGTGGCAGTCCGTGCAATCCGCTGTTTTCCCGGGAAAAGGGACTGGCATTAAAGCGCTAGGGGGAGTTTGGGGGATGGAAGGAACCACAGTATGTCGAAGACACCATGTTGCAGCTTACTAGGTAAAAAACCACGTATTGATTATGTTCAAAAAAAGGATCCCGGGGAAACCGATTTTAAAATTTTTTAAATGGTTATTCATAGACTTCCTATGTTCCACGCTTTTTTCGGGAGGAAAAACCAAATTTCCTCCTTTCGTGAGGGTTTTGGGGAAAAAAAGCTGGTTCAAATGTTGGAGTCTTTTTCCTGAGCTAAAAGGGGTTTTTTCATTGCCACTATTGTTGAAAAAGTGGAGGCTGTCATTGAGATTTTGGAGAAGTTTCCCAGTAGTTTTGAAAAATTTTGGAGATCAATTTACATTCACGTATCAAGAGCTACAAACGTACGTTGAAAATCCCCTTTAAAAAAAAGTGTTTTTTTTTAAATTTTCACTTTTTATGAAACACTTTAACTTTACCGTGAATAAAATTTTGAAAAAACTATTCCCCAAAGAAAAACAGACAGCTAAAAAAAACGATTCCCCCGAAAAAAGGGACCCCTTTAGTAAAAGCACATTCGACCCCAATTTTCATTCAAGGAGTCCCAACTTTCTGGGATAAAAACTCTCCCCCTAAAAACAACAGTGCCTTGGCCCCCTTCTGAGTGGGGATGGAATATAAACGGAGAGGAGGGGGTGCCAGTGTGGACCTCTTCCAACGTTTTGAAGCAGGTAAGAGTTTTTTTTACGATGCGGGACGGGCGGGTGCAAGAAAGGAGTGGGGGAAATCATGCAATTTGTCTAAAAACGTTAATGAAAGTACACACCCTCTGCCAGTGCGTCCCCACTTTGTGAGTTATTGAAATAATCCAAAACTTAAAAAAGGGTTGGTTTACTGCATTTTAAAAGTTATTAATAAAGTACTAAAATTTAAAACTATGGGTGTATTGTAACTTTCCTCTTTTTTAAATTTGTTAATCTTTTAAAATTTTTTCCAAATGATTTACCAGGAATTTGGTACCCCTTTTTTAAAAAGGTATATTCTACTATGTAAATATTTAAAAAAAGGGACGAAGAAAAAAGTATAGTAAAAGAGGTTTTCAAGGGTACAAAACTGTTACCCATCAACGGACAGAAAAAAAGCGTTCCCCAAGGGCCTTAAAAAACTTACATGTTGAGTTTTTTTAGTAAATAAAATTGAAAAATATATCAAAATGCTTTTGGATGTCCCTAAAGTATACATTATGCAGTCTTTCCCAAAATAATGTGAAAAAATTTATCAAGGTCAAATAAAGGACGAAAAAGGTCACAGGTCAACATGGCATGTTGAAATTTATTTAAAATTATTCTACTTCATCAAAAGCTTTAAATAAAATTTGGTCACAGGGACTATTTTTAAAAAATTTTCCCAAATAGCTCAAAAACTCAGATATTAGAAAACCCAGGTCATTAGGGCCCAAAATTAGGGGACTCGTCATATTTTAAACCCCATTTTTTTTTTTGAAGTTTTTGGGAAGTATTTTAACGTAGAAGCCCAACTTTAACCAAGGGTGTCATCAAAAAAAAATTAAAAAATCGAAATTTTCAACCCCCAAAAAATTAAAAACCCCTATCATCCCTTAACTATGGAGAAACCGAAGTCCCCTTTGCCAGTATTTTAAAAGCCAAATGTTCCCCCTTTTTTGGTAAAAATTTCAAGTTTTTTTTCCCCAAACACCGAATTGTTTGTAATAAACCCCTTCAAACCAGCAGGGGGGGAAAACCTGCGATAACGGGCCCTGAAAGGGATTTTTCCCGTTTGGTCCACCTAAAAAATAATTTTAGGGTTATGGTTTCCCTAGAACACGTGTGCCAAGTCCTTGCTTGTATCAAAAAAAGGGCAAGGTAAAAAGTCTTTTAACATCCGGACTACTTCCACAGTGCACTGACAGAGGGCCCTTTCCCTTTGGCCCATTTGGGGAAATGCTCGGGGGGAAACCCCAATGCCTTGAAAAATTATTTCCCACCATCCCATCGGATATAGTTTGAGGTTTTAAAGGGTTTTTAATAGGAAATACCTCCCAAATACTTGGTGACTTTGTCCACAATTACCAATAAAATGTTGAAATGGCGTGGACGGGGTGCGGAAAGGGGGGTCCTACAAGGTCAACGCTGAGGGTTTATCCATGGGGCCATAGGAAACTGCTGTCCATTTTGCCCCGGTTTGGTTTTTTTGACGAATAGGCTTTAAAGTTGGGAAGATTTGCAAGAGCGAAACAAAAATTTTGCAATATGGGGCGCCCTCCCCCCTCCAAAAAAAAGAGCGGTTTTACCCTTTTTTTAAAATTCGAAGAACCCCCCCATGCCCCCTTAAGGGTGGTTGTGTTTTAGCTGGAAAAAAAACACCAAGGACCCAAGAACTTTAGGAAGCCAGGTTTTGCTGGGAAGTTCCCCTTCGGTTCCTGGGATTTCCCCCCCAAAGCGCCTCACTAAAAAAGCCCTCCTCACCAATGCCCCTTCTTTAAACCATTTCGGGACCCAAGCTGCAAGCCGACATTTTTAGGTAAAATCAAACCCGGAGCCTAAAGTGGCTAAAGGTCGAAGGGGCCTCATCCTTTTTTTTGAAGTCCCCAAAAGGGATAGGTTTTCCTTCAGAAAAAGTTTGTTTTAGGGTTTATTCACTGAAAATACTGTTTTGCACCTGGGACAGCTTCGAAAAGTCCATTTTAAGATGGGGCAGGGGATAGAAATGGGAACAGTGCTTCAGGCAATGAGGGAACATGATCCCCCGGGCACCTTTCTGCACAAGAAATCTGCTTAGGGCAATTTAGCTGGTATGTTTTTCACCGGGCCCCTTTGAAACCGTATAGTGCAAAATCGAAAACCCGGGAAACCCTAAAAACCCCGCGTTTCCCCGGCTAGAAGTAAATTCTGTTTTGAAAAATCCACGTAAGAGAGGCATGATCACAAAAAAACGTCAAAATTTTGAAAACTCCAGATAGGGTCGAAAACAAAACAGCCCAAAAATACCGCCAGGCATTCCCGTCCTGCACAGTGTAATTTTTCTTCAGGGTTTGTTAACTGGGCCCGGTTATGAAAATTTTTACGGGGCGGAATAGTTTTTGAAAATTTTTGCAAAAAATAAAGCTGCAATACCCCAAAACCCAAATGGCATCTGTTTTCCCCCTCTGAATGGGTTTTTTAAGATCGGGGAAAGTGCTATTTCTGTGCATCAAGAGGCCATCATGAGAAACCCAAAAAAAAAAAAACGGCCTTTCCCCCTTTTCTGTTCCCCCAAAGGCCCCTTTCGTGTTTTTGCGCAAAAAGGTTTTGTGGGGTGGCAAGGACACTTGGGGAAAAATTGGAAGAAAAGACCCGGATACCCCAAAAAAACCAAGGAAACGCTGCAGCTCCTTTAAACCCCTGGTTTGGGGATGGGTAGTTCTTTAAATGTAGCCCGTTTTCCGGGTCAGGAGCACATTCTTTCCGGGGGCGAAAAAGGTGGCCAAAAAAAAACCCAGTTGCTGCTGAAACAGCTGAACTTTTCCCTGGGTTTTTTGTTTTAAAATTTTCAAACTTCAAGCGTGACAGTCCGAAACCCCGTCCGGACATTTCGTTTGCTGTTTTCAGAAAAAACCCCAAAATCATTTCCAAAAAAAACCAGACACATTTGTACTTGAGGTGGGGTTTAAATACATTATCCATGAAATCCTGGAAAAGAGCAGGGGCTGCGGCCCAGGCCAAAAAGGCATACGAAAGTATTCGAGACCCCCCGATTTGGGATAGAAAGGGCCCTTTTATGTCGATTTCAGGAGAAACGGATATTGATGAAAAACCCTTTAGCAAAGTTAGGGTTTTTAAAAACCCCTTAGCCCCGTTTCCCCAATTTTGCAAACACCCCTTCTGTATTTGGGTAGGATATAGTGGCAAGGAGGGCGGTTTTGACCCGTCTGTAGTCCAAGCCAGTCTGTGGCCCCCCCGATTTTTTTGGAAAAAATAAATGGAGCAGAGGTCCCAAAAAAATGCTGGATTTTTGTATGATACCCGGGTCCAAAAAAGGTCGTCCCACGAGCCCCTCGAGAATCACCCCCTTTTTCTGTTTTTGACCCCGGGGGCAACTTGCATTGGAGGTTGTTGTTCCCCGTGTCAATTGTATGTTCAATTCTTGTAGTTAAACCCCGGGACTGCCGTGAAGAAAATGGGCATATCTTGAAGGAAATTTTGCCCGGGAAAATTGCACTTCCGGAGGCCATTTTTTAAAAGCCCCCCTTTTATTTCCCCCCCAAACCCAACTGCGCCCCCAGTGGACAAGTTTGCTGCAAATTTAGGTTGTTTCCCGTTTGCGAGGGACGAGTGAAACCTGGTAGCATAGGAGCTACTATACGCAACGCTGCTACAACTCATCAAGCTGTTTCTGCGCCCGGACCTGGGAAACCCCAAAGGGGAATTTTGGTGCACCCGGAAGATAAAAGGAGAATTAAAAGAACAGGAGAGCCAGTAGTCGGGAAAAACGGTTTTCCTTTGTTACACATCAGGATCATCATTTGAACAGCAAAATTGTAATTTGGGCAAGCACTAACGCGCCTCAGGGACAAGTTTTTTCTAAATTTAGGGTTTTTGCTGTAGAGATGTACGAGTGAATCCGGGGAACATAGGAGCCCACTATAGCCCAAACTGCTTTCAAAAAGTCATCAAGCTGTTTCTTCCGACGTGGAAACCCGAAGCCCCAGGGAAAGGCGCGTGTTGGGAAATAAGAGGAGATAAACCCAAAAGGAGATACAGTAGCTGGTAACTTTTCCTCAGCTGTTTTCAGGGAAAAAAAAATGTTGCAAAACCCAATTGAGTCTAGACAGTAATTTAAATCCCCTTTATTTCCCATTTTTATTAACACCCGGTTTTTCAAAGGAATCAGCCTCCCTTTTTGGAACCCTACCCAAATGCCAGCCTCCTTTTCCCCTATGTGGGAGTGAAATGCCCCCGTTGGGTTTGGGGAAAAATCTCGTCCCAGGATAATGGGGGCTGCAAGGTCAAAGGGAAGAATAAGAAAATTTTGCCCCACGCGTACCCCCGGGACCATCGGATGTGTACTCGAAGCTGTTTCTGTAGCTGCTGCATCCCTTTTGCTAAACACAATGAAAAGCCCAAACATTTCATGCTTTAGACCTGCTGCTACTGCTGCCCGTTAAAACCCAACCCCCCCCTAGTAAAACTGACACACGACCCGTGTCCATTAGTGCGGGGAGAGGAAAAAACCCCCTATATTTTCATCCCCAAAAAAGGGAGTTTCCCCATTTGAGTTGGGGTTACCGCATTACTGATTTTCCCCCCAAGACCTCGCAGGTAAAGGTTTCACATTTGGTAAATTTTCCCCGGGTTTTTAGTTGTAGGGATAGTGCCTAGTCTGGGGCCCGGGGGTGGGGCATTGCTTAGCCCCGTGTTTTCCCCTACCTCCACCCCGGTTTTCAGGATTCGTTTGACCCAGTCGAGGGAGTGAAGGCCTTACGTTGGGGAAAAGCATCGAAGTTGTTTGCTTGGGGGGGGAGGGGAAAACGAGGTCTCGTTTAAGGAAGGGATCAGTCAAAGGGGGGAGGGCCCGGGAACCGGGAATTTCGCCAAAAACCAAAAACCTGAAAATTTTTGGACCTACATCCCCAAAGGTTCCCTTTGTGATGTGAAGTTCCTCCCCAGCAATGCATGTTTGAGGGAAAGGGGTAACTTGGGCCCCAAAAACTCTGTTCACTAGCTCCTCTTCAGACTCTTTTGGGGTCCTTTAAAAGGCCCCTGTAAGCTCTGATGACCCCCACAAAAGGGGCCAAAAGGGCCCTTTACAGGGTGCTGTGTCCCAGTTTTCCCGTTTTCCCTCGCAAGGGGGGTCGTAGGCGATCCCGGTTTTCCAAAGGTCCTGGGAAAAACCTTTCTGGAAAAAACCCTCCCAAATGGTGTATCCCCACGTGACATCCACCAGCGTTTTGGGATCACCCACTAAAGTACAGGAAGAAACTCCCGCAAAAAAGCCAAGCCCATTCGCGATGCACTGCAGTAGCGGGACCGAGAGAGGTTTCGAAGGGAAAATTTAGCCCGGGGAATTTGCATCCAAAAGCCCTTCAAATATTTGGGAAAGTTTAATTTTTAGGGCCCCGAACCTGTGGTATACCCTCTTTTTCTCGAGGAACAAGTCACAAAACCCCTTTGGGGACGTCCGACAAGGGTTTCGTGAGCCCAAACCCTTTTACTATCTGAAAAGGGGGACGGTGAAGCAAACTTGGTTGCGATATCCAAAAAAGGCGTTTATCTGCGTTGGAGGGCGCAAAAACCGGGGCGCACGGACGACCTTGCCCCGGCCCGGGCCCCAGCCGGGAAGGTTGGGGACACCGTGGAAAGCGACCGTGGCGGAACGGGAGGCGCGCCAACAGTGGTGCATTCACTCATCGTAGCCTGCACTGGTGAAGTTTCCGCCTCACATACCATTCGCAATGCACTTACAAATCCGTCAGAATTATTTACCTGAAACCTTCCCATGGCTTGTATTAGGTCCAAAGGTACAGCGTCCTCGTCAAACCGCGGCGACACGAAAGGGTTTGATTCCATATCGACACACAACCATGCACGTAAAAATAAGAACTATTAAGTGACGAGCCCCCAATTGTTACGTCTAGGGGTAGTAAGTAACAATAATCAATGCTGATATAATTATTCAGTATTTATTTAAATTAATCTTCAGAAAATACAGAAAGAAACCATTCCTAAAATCACCACAATCGACAATCCAATAACACCTTCTTCTGTTTTTCCCCACCGCTTGCTTAGGCAGTCTCCCGAAGGGGATTCCAATGCCTCCTAGATACTATACACACATTGACCTGACTAGGGCAAGTTAGGTTATACCTAACAACCTATAAAAAGACTTGTACCTGTCTAACATTATAACGAGATTTGTGGGTTATGGGTTCTTTAGATCTTCATGAACAAAGTCCTTTGTTCTTTTAACACCTATCTCATGATCTCAAGTGACGTTGTTCTATTTATAGATTAATTAATTATTGTTTTTCCGGAGCAACGTATTAAAGTTATATTTTCTAATTCACTATTATTTGTGTATTATTTTTCGGAGCAGTTTTAATAACTAAAACTTATATATTATGCACTCAATACTATTTTGCATAGAAATATATATTTTTAATAAGCGGCATTCTTTCACTTAGGACTTCACAGAGCGCGTTCTACATTCAGTTCCATTTATAGAATGATAGGGTATTATTATCCAGAGCAGTTTAACTAACTACTAGGGCCCCGATTCATGTACATTTTTATCCCGGTATAAGCAGAGTTAGGTGGTATAAGTGCGGTATAACTCCGAATCCAATTCATGAAGACTTATCCCGCCTCGCACGGGGATAAGAAAATATGTAAACAGATGGCGGACATTTTAAATTTTGCGTCTATGTGTAAAACGAGAAAAGTTTTCATTACTCTCATAAAACAAATCAGAAACCGTCTCGGGCCTAGGCCCAGATGTAGAAAATTATTCATAATACAACAGTGTAGGCCTAAAGTTCGATTAGGCTATAGGACTAGATAAAATTAATACGAACATAACACGTTTGACAATTCCCTTGGCCTCTCCTAGGCAACCCTAGGCCTGCACGACCTTGTTTTGACACACATCCCGCACAAATAACTAGTTTTGATTACTAAAAGCCTTATGCGTGAAAAAAATATAGATATCCTAGGCTTTCCCAAAATTTTTAGGCAATAATACCCCTTTTTTTTTCTTTTTGATCCACGAATCTTCTGTAAATAAAAAAAATGTAAAACAAAAGATGGTAAATTTTTAGTTTCTTTTGAAAAATTGCTGTTTTACATGGTTGGGAATCATGGAAAAAACTTTTTTGTACTTGTTGTTGGATTGAAAATTTCTGATTGGAGAGAGTTCTCAGACTTAACCAGGCCTTTATCCTGCATGTCCGCAAAACCGCTTATACCACTTATCCCCCGGGAAAAATGTACATAAATGGGGGCCCTAGGAAAACGCTTAAGTCCCCCGCGTTTTTTGGTGAGGTAATTGGTAAATTGAGCTGCCATGTGTTTTGGGTTTTCTGTTTTTCTGGAAATAATCAAACTTTTTTTAAATTTTTTTTTTAATTAAAAAAAATTAAAAAAAAAATTAACTTTTTTTTTTTTAAATTTATCGAAATTTTTAAAAAAGAAAAAATCGAAAATTTTAAAATTTTCATAAAAAATTTTTAAAATTATTCATTACCAAAAATTTTACACGAATATATTAATTTTTAAAAAATTTGGTTTCTGTGAAAAAACATTATAATCGGATAAATCATGTGTGTTATAAGCGAAGAAAATTTTAAAAAATCGAAAATTTCGTTTCACGAGAAAAATTTTTTGATTCGTCAAAATTTCACACGAATATATCAATTCATAAAAATTAAAGGTTTTGTGAAAAAATCATTTCAAACGGATAAAGCATGTAGGGGGTTTAAGTCGAAAAAATTTTTTTTTAAACAAAAAAATGTAAAAATTTCGATTTCATGAGAAATAATTTTTCGATTGCGCTCAAAATGGCAGTTCTTAGTTTGAGATTTCGAAGGCCCCCTAAAATTTTAGCAATGGAGATCGGTTTTTGCCGGATCGTGTTAACAGACAGACAAAAATACGAAAGAAAAAAAAAAAAAAAATTTCCCGGGTTTTTTTTTCCCTGTTAGTGAAATGGGAATATTCGCTTCGCTCGCTACGCTCATCCAAAAACCTATATATAAAATCAAATTTGATTCTCTTAATATTCCAACATTATAAAAAGACTTGTTAGTTTTTTATGTTTTCTAACGAACTCCCTTTTTTCTTTTAGCACCCACCCAAAATCTCAAGTAAAATGTTATATTTATAGTTTAAATTTCTATTGTTTTTCCGGAGCCAAATTTTAATTTGCCTACCATTCCCATTTTTAAAATTTTTCCCCCAACCTACTCTTTTCCCCAACACCCCCCTTTAAATTTTAGGGTAGTCAAAAATTTTTATACCTGTCTAGGGTTTTTACCTCTTCAAAATTATGCAACTTGTTGGGTTTTTTAGGTCGCATGAACGAAGTTCTTTGTTTTTCAGAAACTACCTCAATGCTCAAGTGAAATGTTATATTTAAAATTTATATACGTATTTTTTTCCCCGGAGCCAAATTTTTATTTCAATTTTTTAATTTTTTTGTTCTACTACTTGTGAAAATACTTTTCCCATTTTTATATTTAATTTAAATCGGGAATAAAACTGAACTCGATATATTTTTTAATTTAAAACTAGCAAAAATTTAAAATTACGTTTTTTTCCTCCCCTATTTAGCTTTTTCCCAAAATTGAATAAAACAAACCCCTATAAATATCTTTTTTAGCAAAATTCAACGTTTATACTTAACTAGGAAAGGTAGGGCTCTTTTTCTCCTTTCAGTTGCTTTAAAATTTACACTATCAAAAAATTGTACAAAAAAAAAAAAGTAAAAAAAATTTCTTAAGAAAACAGTGGTTTTTATTATTGCTAGAAAAACAAAAAAAAAGTGATAGGCCCTTGGTTGTTGGTTTTTGTTTGACTAGACTAACCATGTTTTTTAGCTAACTTAGCCTTTTGAGATGCTTTTTTGTGGGTCGCTGCCAATGCAAATGATAAAAATGCAAATTATTTTCATAGTTTTTTAAAAATGACAAATACAGGTCTAACGCAAAGCACTGTCAAGTTCAACTACAAAAAATAAGAAAACCTTTTACAACCAAAAATTTTTTACAAAAAACCCTTATCTCGCTAAAATTTTTATGTTATTTTCCCTTTGATCAAAAGTGTAAATTTTTTCCCGCAGGAAATAATTTTTGACTTCATTTGAAATAGGTGCTTAAAATTTCGAAATTTTAAGAAATTGCAAAGTAATTTTTTCTTTTTTTGTTGGAAAATTTATCAAATTTATGTAAAACAACACAAAAAAACTAATTTTTGACAAAAATTTTAACGAATCTTTAAATTTTGGAAATTTGGGGATGCAATTGCATTATTTTAAAAACTTTCCTTTAAAACTTAAAAAATAAGCTATTTTTTTCCCGCAACTACAATTTTGTTTTATTAATTTGTGAAAAAAGGTGCTTAAACTTTTTTTTTTTTATCAAAGTTAGGGTTTTTTGCAACTTTTGTCAAAAACTTTAAAACGTAGTGAATTTTTACCACAATAATTTATCAGTGGCGTCGCGAAGTCGGGGGCCCCCCCGCGACATTGGCCCTTGGACTGGTAGGACCAAACAAGGGGGGTATGGGGGGGGAAGCCCCCCAGGGGTAGCGCCGCAGGCGAAAAATTTTGAAAGAAGTTTTTTTAGTGCATTTTGGTTTCGTTTTTGGGAAAAATGGTGGGGTTAAATGTAATATCAAACAATGTAGTTGTGTACGTAATTTGTTTTGTCGTCATTCGAGCTTTCAAATTTCCAGCATACATGGTATTTTCGCCCCCCCCCCCCATATCCGCCCTTCCCGCGACTTAATAAAAAATGTAACATCTATTACTAAAAACCGATTGATAACATATTAATTTATCCAACAACCCAAAAACAACAACAATTTGAAAAGTTTAAAAATTGATAAAACAAATAATTACATTTTGTTCACCAAATGCAATTCTGGAAATTTCCCAGCCGTTTAGGCTTTTGGTGCTTTTTGTTGTTATTACAGTCTCACTCCCCCGTGAGTCAGCTCTATCATGAGGGAGTCCCCAGAGAAAATGACCTCTGAAATAATTTTGTGTAAAGGGGGGGAACTAGCCACAAAAAAAAAGTTTATTGTTTGGGGGGGGTAAGGGTAAAATTTAAGGTTCATTGGCATTGTCGGTGACATCGGACTGTTAGTTTTACAACACAAGTGCTATTTCGCTAATCCCATACATCCGGTATATTGAGTCTCCAAAATCGTGAACGATCCCAAGATTTTAGAATTTGAGAGCAAGACTGGCCCCGTCCCTTCCTCGAATGTTTACACTTTACAGTCGTTGCTGTCATATTATTGCATCGTGTAATTCAGGGAGCACACCGCCGTTAGTGGTCAAAGACCGACCATTCCTCATGTTGGAACTAAATATTAATTTTATTCACAAGCACGTATTTCGCATACAAACCCAACACAGACCAAATGCCAAATGGCGACACACTACCGATCCCCTCACAATCACCCTTTTAGCACAGCCATCCGTTTATGACTTGGCTCGCCCGTCTATACAACTCTTATAAGAGTTGTTGCTATATTGTCTAAATATTTCGCTGTACAAATACGGAAATGTTGGTTGCCTAGAAAATTCAATGGTGTCTTCACTGTCTTGTCTTCTTCATAATGAATATGATATTCAAAGTGTGTGAATATTCTTGAGACCTGTGACTGATTTTCTGTCTGATACAACATTTTCCGTAATTTTTATTTTTTATTTTTAAATTTTGGGGGCCCGCGAATTTAGTCATATTATTTAAAATACAATTTTGAGTGATTTGTTGTCTTATTTGAAATTTTCATAAAATGCGATCTATATCATCGGGGCCCCCGCTTTGCGGGGGCCCCCCCGCCTCGCGGGGTTTGCGGGGCCCTCCGCTACGCCAGTGATAATTATGTTACTTTTTTTGTAAGAAGGCACTTCAAACTTTTGAATTGTGCATGCAAATTCTAGCTATTTTTTAAAGTCTGTTGCAAAACTCTCACAAACACTGGGAATTTTTATTGCAAATAACTATTATTTCGCTATTTGTAGATAGATAGATAGATAGATAGATAAGACTTTATTCTTCTTCTTCAGTATACAGTATACATAACACAAGTAAATATAGCCGGTTTTATAGGTGCAAGAAGAAGACCCACCTAGAGCCGAAGCCCTGTGTGTGGGTGTATTCTATTGTGAAGTTCTTTGAAACATTTTTAAGATGGCGGCTTATAGTCATTATAGCTATTTAACAATACAGGAAACTAATCGATAACGTTACAAGTTAGATATTTCGTAATCTAGATGTTAGCTCTAGATATAAAGTTTTAAAGTTACATACAAGTCATAATCATAAATAATACATTCCAGTTGTGTACGTACAATCAATAGGAGATGACATTGAGTATTTAGTAGACATTCTCATTGCAGAAAATTGGTAGTACCTAAAGTTGTAAAGAAATCTAAAAATCTAAAAACTAAGATTAAGATCTAAGCTAATTAGAAGGTGCTTCAAACTTTTGAGTTCTGCTTGCAATTAAAATAATTTTTAGAACCATTGTATCAAAAACTTTCACAAACGTAGTGCCTGCAATAACTTTTTTGCAGTGTTCAGTGTTGGGTAAGTTCCCGCAAAAAAGGAACTTTTAAAAGTTAAGTTACTTGGCCTTCAAATGGAACTTTTAAAAGTTACAGTTCCTTCCCACAAAAAGGAACTTTTGAGTTCCCAAAATAATAAAAGTTCCTGTTTAAAAGTTCCTTTATCAGATAAATTATGGTACATAGGATTAAGGTTTCGATTTTTAAGCCGTGTCGTCGCAAACAAATATGACAGGTTTATCAATCGGGGTTACGCCTCCTAAAAATTATATGCTACTGCTTTTTATCAACTGAGTTTCATATCTGTGTCAGCTAAATCCGTTTTCAAATGTAGAGGCATGGTGGGTTTTGTCAATCTCTCAGACTGAAAGGAACTTCTAAAACTTTATTAAAAGTTGCCCAAAATTTGTAACTTTTGTGTTGAAAGTTCCGCTAACTAAAAATGGAACGCGTTCCTTAAAAAGTTCCCGAAAAAGGAACGCGTTCCTAGGAACGCGTTCTTTTTTAAAAGTTCCTACCCAACACTGCTTTGTTTGTTTGTGCTTAATTTGTAAAGAAGGTAGCCTATTGTCACTTTTCTAACTCGTTCAAATTGTTGTAAGTGTTTACATCTAAAACTAATTTGGTGTTGTTAAGTTATAAGGTACCTCTTTGCAAACAGTAGTTTTGTTTGCAATTGTACCTAGCTTTTTCACATTGCTTTTAAACTTTAACAAACGTGGTGAATTTTTCCTCATGAACTTTTTTTACAAACTGCAAAGTTCTTAATAATTTTTAAAGAAAAATGTATGTAAACATGTAAGTTTTCTTGCATGTAAGCTCAATTCTCTAGTTTATTTGCTGATAGGTGTACCAATGTAAAAGTATTTCCATGCAAATTATTTACAAACTACAAAGTTGTCTACATTGAAAATGGGTGCAGACAGTTAAGATTTCCAGCATGTGTTTTAAATTTCGTTATAGTTCGACTAGTCGCAGGTCTTGTGCCGTCCAGAAATATATCGTTGAAGGTGTGGTTTTAAAGGGGTTTGTTATTTTCAACATAATCTCAAGTTAAAGTAAATATCAGTGCTTCGCGTGGAAGATAGGCGAGAACTGTAAGTAAGCTATAGTAATTTAATTTCAATAAAATATAATGGTCAAGAAATCTCAAACTCAGAGTGGGGCACGCCGTGGTAGCAAGCGTGGGTACAGCAGCAATGCTGAACGCTTACGCACCCTCTCGGCAGACAGGGCCACCCAGAACGAGGTTCCGCCAGCCGACGAGGGTACGTCTTTACCTGGACTCACCATAGAGGGCGTTCGAGGTATTGTTCGCGAGGTGGTTGCAGAATTTATGAGGCAACCAGACATATTTGCACAGCTGGTGGAGACACTTGTGCAAAAAGCCACCGATAGGTTGCAAGAGGCGGTCGACGAGAACGCGAGGGTAGCCGAGGACCTACGTCGTAAACTGCTTGACAGAGAGGATGAAATCAAGACTCTGCGCGACGAGATGGAGGGGCGTTCCGACGAGCTGGAGCAGTACCAGCGACGCAACAACTTACGCATCTTTGGCATCCCGGAAACGCGGGGGGAAAAAAACCGACGAAATTGTTCTATCCGTCGCATCTAGGCTACAAATACAACTTCGCAAGGACGACATCGACAGGTCGCACAGAGTTGGGTCAACAAATGGGCGACCACGGGCCAA
>JAMZAV010011839.1:0-16649 GCA_024449915.1 Sweltsa coloradensis
AAAAATCCTGTTTTGTGGAGGACTTAAAAATCCGCAAAAATCCTTTGAAAGTCTAAAAACGTTAATTTCATTGATCAAACTATGAAATGCTAAATGTATGTTTAGGCATTTTGACCATCATAACTAAAAGTTGCTAGGGCCTAGGCCTATGCACAGAGGATAAATGACCCAGAAACGCCCGGGGTTTGCTTTAATTAAGATTGCATAAAAATGTAAAATGTTACTTATTTACAGAAAATCTGTTTTAAATTTTGACCTGGTTAAAAAATTCTTAGGCCTAGGCCTAGCCCCTAGCCCTAGCCGCCTAGGCTAGGCCCTAGGAATGTTTGCATCACAATTTGACCTAGGCCCATCTGTTGTGTTTTTAATAACATTGCAGTCTTGCAGAACTTGTTAATAAATTTTAATCATATACCAATTCTTTTTTTCACGTTTATGATCACATAATCCAAACTTTATAAACAAAAACGAAAGAAAACAATTTTGTAGGCTTCAATCTTCATTGTTTGTTCATGGCTCCTCCCACTCCCAAAGCAAGCAGAAGCAGTTCCTACAATTCAGGAGTCTAGTTGGCTCCGCCTTTTGCTCCGCCCCCTATCGAAAGTTCGAATCGATTATCGCCCCGCCTTCAATGTTTCAATAAAAATTAGCCCGCGCAGATTCAAATATCGAAATATGCATAGAAAACATATTAAACGAAATATCCGTAAATAAGGACTAAAAATCCGTTTATCCATTTTGACCCTAATATCCGTAAAAACGGTTTAAAATCCGTTAAACGGCAGCCTGTCTATCAATATTCAATCTCGTACTAACTTTAAAGACGTTTGTCCCATCCATACGTAATATATTTACATATTATTTGGCTAAATCAAATATTACAATCGATAACCATAGATCTAGGCCTTTTGGGAGAAATTTACTCATGGTATGTTGCACTTAAATACGTAACTAATTTCTAAATAAATTACTTTATAAATAATAAGGTTAGGCCTACTGTATACCGGTAGTTAATTTTTGAGATAGCTAGGAGATGCCAAACGGCTAGTTAATGTTAAGTAGTGGTTTGGAAAGGGAACCCAACAGCTTACCTGGTCGGTGACTGCAGGGATCTCGTAGAAGAAAGACACAAATAAATAAAAATAAACATAATAAATAATAATAATACAACATTTTCTTGTATTATGTTTATTTTAAAAAATTTATTTTGCTTTTTTCTAGAATTCGGGCATACCGAATAATTTTGGGTTTCCCCTTTAAACCCCTACTTAAAAAAAAGCAATTTTTTTTTTTTAAATTTTAAGATTTTTTTTAAAAAGACAACTTAAAATTTGGTTCTAAAAAGTTTTTCAATGGGGCTCAATTTCAAAAAATAAAAACTATTTAGTTTAAAAAAAATATAAGGACAACATAAAAATAAGTTTTTTTTTATCTTAAATGTAAAGCTTTTAAAATTTGTTTCAAGTGCTTAAATACCCCTTTGATGAATTAATTTTAAATCTCAAAATTATAAAACGTTTTTTTTTTAAATGTATTTTTTAAAAAAATTTTCTTTTGAAAGTCACAAACAATTGTGTTTTCCAAACTCCGAGGCTTTAAAACACAAAATGTTTCCCCAAAAAATGGATTTTCTCCGGAACCAAGAAATACATAAAAACGAAAAATTCTTTTACCAATAAAATTCAATTTAGTAAAAGGGTCTTTTTAAAAATCGTTGTGGGTCATTAGAAACTTTTTTGGGATTTAAAAATAAAAAAGGCAGGGCTTTAAAAAACAAAAAGAAAAAAATTTTAAAAAACATATAATTTTTTTTCTTTATCAAATGCATTTAAAAAGAAATGGTTTTTTTTGGGGCCCTTTTCAATTTTGAAAATCAAAATTGAAAAAAGTGAGACGGCAAAAAAACAATTATAATTAATATGCTATTCCAGTTAGTATTATTTTTTTTTCCTATATTTGCATTCCCCCGGGAATTCGCCTCAAATCAACGTCTTAAAATTTTACAAGTTTTTTTTAAAAATAGTTCCCCAAAAAGGAAAAAAATTTCATAAAAATATTAAATTTAAATTGATTTTGGGCAAATTAAAATGGAAAACGTAGTCCCCCCGCGTTTTGGATAGGTAATTTATTATTTTTACGGGATTTTTGTTGTCTGTGAAAAAAAATCAGAAAAGTTGATTTTTTTTAATTAAAATTAAATCAAAATTAACCCTAATTTTAATTTTTTTAATTAATCTATTTTAAAAAAGGAAAAAAATTAAATTAAATTTTATGAAAATTTTCGATTGCGCCAATTTTACAGAATAAATTTATAAAAAAGGTTTTAAAAAATTTAAAATAGGAAAAAGATGAGGTTTAAATCAAAAATTTGTTTTAAAAAAAAAAAAACTAAAATTTTGATTTTCTAAAAAATATTTTTTTAGAAAATTTCAAAGGCCCCTTTTTCTTTTTAAGGTTCTTGAAAAAATCATTAAACGGAAAAAGCATTAGGTTTTTAAGTTTAAAAATTTTTTTTAAAATCGAAAAAAATTTTAAATTCTTTTAAATAGAAATAATTTTTTTCGTAAAACGTGGCAGTTTTTTTTTTGGTTGGTTTGAACCTAAAAAAAATGTTGCAGGGAACTTTAGGGTGTGAACAGAACACAATTACAACAGAAAAAAAAACTTGGGTTTTTTTTCCCCAGTTATGAAAGGAATTTTTGTTCCTGCCCCTCATAATAATAAATAGGTTTTTGTTGAAAAAATTTAAAAGTATTTAAACTTTTTGAATTATTTAAAAATAAAAAATTAAATGTAGGAAACCAGCCTAACGACTTTTGAAATTGAAAATTCCCATAAATTTTGATTGGTCTTTTTTTTTAAAGCCTAAATTTTGGGCGGAATTTTTGATTCTCAATTTCAAAAACTTTTACAATTTTTGTTTAATTTATAAATTGGCGCAAGAAAAAGGACCTTATTTTTTTAATTCAATGAAGATTTTTAAAAAAGGAAACCAAGGCATGCCCTTCCAGAAGGTTTTTTTTAAAATCCAAATCTGTAAATGTTTTCTTTGATTAAAAGCCAATACAAGGGCCCGAATGTCAAAAATAAAAATTTTTTATTCGGGTTTTAAACCCCCCCCAATCCGCCTCTTATCTGCCGTGCGTAAATATTTTTTACAAATCTCCGGAACTTTTCCTTTTTTTTAAATTAAAACTGTTAAAAAATAGGTTTATTAATAATTTTGGGATGGGTTTATTAATGTTTAAAATTTTCTATAAGAATTTTTTTATTTAAATTTTTACTTTGGATTTTTTGGGCTTAAATTAAAGGGGCTCTGTTTTTTTTAAGCATGCTTTTAGATTTTTGAAATTTTTTAAATTTTTCTAATTTGGATGAAATTTGAGATTTTTTGGACCTTCCCTTCTTTTGTTAGGCCCAAAATTCTTTTACATCTGTTTCAAATCTCTCGATGATTTTTTTCCAGGGGGTGGGCTTTGTACCCAAACGGGTAATTGCAAACCAGCTTTTTTAAAACTTTTTTTTACCAAATAATCCGGATTAAATGACCCATGTCCATTCTACTACCGCCATTCCCAGGTATCAAACCGCCTGTTTTTTCTGAGGTTTTTTTCCTCTATTAATTTTTTGAAAGACGGGCCCCTTAAAAGCCCTCGGACACCCTTTACTTGCTTTACTCCAATAACCACCTTTGGGGCCGAATTAAGCACATTGAATTTTTTAAACAGGACCCCCTTTTCAGAATATTTAAGAAAAAAAAAACCCAAAAGAAAATAAAATTAGGTAAAGAAACTTTTTTATTGAGCAATAATAATAACAAAATTTCTCTTACCCAAAAACCTTTTTTCCCATTTTTCCGTTTTTTTAACGGGTAGGCCAAAGCCAAGTAATACCAAACCACTTTAAGTTATTAAGGACTTACAAATGACATTGTGATAAACTTCGGGATGCCCCAAGGGAAAAAATTTTATTGTACGCAGGGATTTTGGGATCATTTTCGCAACCCTTTACCGTGATACGCGGAATTGACCTTTTGCCCGGGCCCCGTGATGAGTGCCCGTCCGGGACAGTGGGTGAGTCTGGGTGGGGCATCCCAGAGCCAATCGCATTGTTTCTGCCTTTAAGGCTAAAATGAAGGGCGAAAATAACCATGTTTTTGAGATAGTTTTTTTGGGAAAAAAACTTTTGGGCGTTATTCGGTCTGATACGGATTAGACACGAAAGGCGCATTGCCCCCTGGCATTTCCCAAAAAAATAAACTTACTCTTGTTGGGCCGTTTTTTTAGTTTGCCTGGCAGACTTTTTGATCATAAGGCATATTCAATCAAAATGGTCTTTTCTTTTGGTACAAAAATAAACTTTTATACCCCCCGGACCTTTTGTATTTTTTATCCTTTGGTAAAAAGAAATATAGCCCATTGTGTTTTTCGTAAACGTTAAACATTTTTGTTTTTTGGCAAAAACTGATTATAAAAACAAAAATGTTGACAGGAAGCCATAAAGGGCCTTGGGGTAAAGAAATTCAAAAAGATAGTACATGAAAACGTTTTGATTCAGTCGCATACGGTTCGTCAAGCAGGGTTTTTTAAATCAAACAGTATTTCCCCTTTGTATATTTGATGGAGCTTGAGGTTTTGAATAATTTTTTATTTATAATTTTTACCGTTTAATAATTTTCAAGACAACTCTTAAATGTATAGAGAGAGAATCAAACAAAAAAAGGTATATTTAAAAAATGTGTTTAAACTGAGCATTTTTACAGTAATCACTTTGTCTTTTTAAATTTAGTTAAAAAAAGTCAATTAACAAAATAAGAGTCTACATACTTGAGGTTCACACTTCTTTTGTGCCAATGCTTGTGGTCCTTCAGGCTTTTCCATTTTTCAATGCAAAAGGTCCTGGGTTCAAACCCTGGTTCCAGCAATTTTTTAAAACTGTTAGGTGACTTTGGACCCAAACAATAAAGCATAAAAAATCATACACAGAAATTTAGGGTCCACTCGGAAAAAAACATACTTGCATTGGTGGGCCGGCCCCATGTACACATTTGTCTTTTTTTTATTTACGACCTTGACAAAAGCATTTTGTGATAATAGTTTACACACCAGCAATTCGTTAAAGGGTTTTTCCCCCGTTTTCCAAAAACAAACCAATTAAAGATTAAAAATTTTTTTGAAAAGAGTGCACATTTTTAAAAGCAGTGTTGTGCAGTTTTGAAAGTATAGGGACAAATTTAAATGTTCATACATTCCCACAGACACCATTTTTTTAAGAAGTATGCTGATTCCTTTGCAACAATTCAATAAATTAATTTATCTGTAACCTATTGTTTAGCTATCAACCACATTATGTAAAACCCTTTGTTTGCTTTAAAATTTTTAATTTACATACTAGGAAAAACAGACCTATCGTTGTGGCCGACATTTTGTGAGAACTTTTACATTGCGCCAGAAGAACCAGGCTTCTAAGGGTGGTAGACCTGCAGTTACAGTTTTTTAGTGATATTCAAAAACGCTGAAAAATGTCTAAAAACTATTGAAACAGTAATGGGGTTTGGTTGATTATTAATGCAAAAAAAAGTATTAAAATATTACAATAGGTTTGATTTTGATTATGCTTTTAAATTTAAAATTAAAATTTTAAATTAAAAACTTACTTTACCAAAACATTACAATTTTTTTTCATGCAGGCTATAGTTCTCTCAAAACCACAGAAAAAATTTTGGCAGGGGTCTGTTGTTTTAAAACGAGCAATTTTGAGTTTTGGGAAACCCCTTTTAACTTTTCTTTTGGCTTGCATGACCCAGAGGGGGGGGGGGGGGGCAGGGGCAATCCCCTTTGTAAATCAGTTTTTAACTGAATATGATAGACGTTAAAAAAAAAAAAATATCTCTTAGGTTTGGATTCTTTAAATTTAGTTTCAGAACCTTTGTGAAAACCATTGTGAATTTTTTAAATTTAAATTTTGGGGGGCAAGTTTTTTTAGCTGTTGAACACACCTCAGTTACTTGTTTATCACTCCTATTAAAAAAATGCATGTTTTTTAATGCCCCCCCATGAAAACCAGTTCCCGAGACTGGGGGAAGGGGGTGGGGACTATAAATTGATTTTTTTTTTATTTGTGTAAAATCCTATTTAATTTGTAAATAAATCGATATATCTGAATGGGTAGAGTGAACTAAATAAATAAATGAATTTTCCCAAAAAAAATTGAGGAATTGCGTTTATTTTACAAGCACAAAATTACAAAAGGGGTTTTTCCAGTACTTAAAAAAACTAGGAGCAATGGGGCCACTAACCCCTGGAGATACCTAGGTTTTTGTTCTCAGGGCGTTGTCCTGCATAGTGGTTTTGGGCTTTTTTCACTCTTTTGTGCTTTTGCTACACTTAAACGAGGGGAGTCTTCTTACGGGACGGGACGATGGGGGAAATTTGTGTGAACATACCCTTTGAATTTTTTATTTCTTGAGCATACGGTCTAGTTAAAACCTGTTTGGACCAGTCCGTGTTCGAGAACTAGCAACTGATTTGGATGGTGGGCATTCCCAAAATTTTTTGAGCCTTTCCCGTCTCGCTTTGGGGAGAACACCCCTTTTAAAGTGAAAAGTTATTTCTTGGGGGAGGGTAGTCTAAAAGTGAAAAAAAAAGATTTGGGGTAGTAAAAAAAGGGTTTTTTGGGGCCCTTTTTTTTGTTTTTTATCTTTTTTTTGCTTGTTTTCATGTAATTTGTATAATTTTTTATTGTATTTTATTTAATATTTTAATAAAATATATTTTCCAAGAAATTTTTATTTTTTTTATTTAATAATTATTATTATTATTATTATTTATTTTATTATATTAAGCCTTAAAAAAAAACACTAACCCCATAAAGTAGGTAAACCCAATAAGTGGCCTTGAAAAAAATGGCTATGCCATAAATAGGTCAACTGCAAGTTTAGCGCAAACCTAGAAAAGGCCTTAAAAAAAGAGCTAATCCAAATTTGGGCAGAAGGGTTAAGGATATTGGGAAAACGGTTGGTCATGATCCTATTCTAGTAGTCTACACTTGTCGCATTTAAATGGGGCCCTTCAATGGATCAGTCTAATGAAAATTGAACCAACACCTTCAAAAGGTGTGAGCTTAATTTCCATTTAAAGGTCCATTTAAAGGAACCATTTAAATGACAAATCAGACATACATAGCAAAAAGCGTCATGACCCCCAAAAGTCTTCCAATATCCTTAACCCCCTTTTGACCCAAATTTGTAGTAGCATATCTGCAACAATGGGGGGTAAAAAAAGGGGTTAGTTAGTACATGCTAAAACATTGGGAATAAAATGGTGCTATGACAAAAGAATTATACAACAAAGGATGGGTTTTTAAAAAATATTTTTTGCACAGCTGTACTTATTAATGATTAACAAAAGTATTTTGAAAAAGCAGACAAGAAGTGGCCGTGGAAAAAAGGGGTATGCCCCTGGGCCTTTAAAAAATTTAAAATGACAAGATTAATGGGGGTGATCTCACCAAATTTGTTTTTGGAGGTTGGCTGTTGCATTTTGGCCAGGGGCGGAGGGGTGGTGGGCAGCGTAGAAGTTTTGCAAAAAGAAGTTTGAAGTTGCGATGGCAAGATGGTTTATGTGCAGATGTACTGCGCAGATATGTGCATTGCCCAAAAAATATGATTGCATTTGGGACATATGAAGTTTTTCCAATCATCTGAAACAACCACAAAATAGAAATTTTTTTCAAAATACAACATTTAAAGCCAGTGATTGAAGCAGCATCAGAGGTAAAAGAAGAATTGTGTTAGTATAAAAATGAAAATATGAATTCTAGATCTTACATTAAAAGTCTTCACGAGACAGGGATGACAAAGGCACACTCATAAGCACTCAAAAACAAATGTATCCACAAGTCGGAGAAAAAAGAAACGACATAAGGGAATTCTAAAAAGCACATACATATTTTTATGCAGAACAAAATACAACAACAAATTTATTATTAAAATACACTTATACACCATAGTTAGTAAAATCGAAGCAAAGGGAATAAAAAGACGTTCTCCCGCCATTGATTTTAGCTTTCCCAAAAGTAATAGTAAGAGGGTTCTGCATAAAAAAAATCTGGTCCTGTGCATTTTTGAATTTTTGTATGTTGCCACAATTTTTCTCCAAAGCATTGTACTTTAATTTTAGGCTTACGAGCAAACCGAGTACATGTTGTCTCGTGAAGACTCATAAGCGCGGGCGAGGAACCAAAACAAAAATAAACAATAAAACATTTTATTAGGGGGTGGGAAAGAACCATAAGGCCGTCCTGATGGGGGAACTGAAAACTTTTTGGAACTTTTTTATGAAAACTTTTTTAAAAACACAAGGGGTTTCTTTTAAAGGGAAATAGTGTTGGGTTCCCCTACACTTCTGTTAGTAAAAGAATTTGTTGATCTAGCGTACTAAATTTTATTTTATTTTGTATTTTTTACTAGGTACACATTTTGTATTAAAAAGATTAATTATTTTTACCAAAAAAAAAATAAAAAAAAATTGTATTTAAAGTCTCCCACTCAGTTTTGAACTGATTTTCAGTGGGGGACAGTAAATCAAAGCACTAAGCCTAAATAGGCCCCCCGCAATCGAGAGTGACGATAACCAATCAAAAATCAAAATTTTTAATAGGAATTATAGCAATCAGTGGTATGGACATTGCGAACACCCGCGGATCAAAGCCGAATCAAAAAGGCCCATTTAGAACCTCGAATTTATTATGTGCTTCTTGTAGGACAGCTCCAAAATCACATTTACAAACTCCTAAGACAAAGAACAGGGTTTTGTTCAAACAGAAGTTTTGGGGAACGAACCCTGAACCTTTTGCATTTGGGGCAGATCGCTAACAAAAAACCAGAACACATATTTAACAACAAAAAATTTAAAAACTAACCATCCCGACCGGGTTCGAACCCCGGGTTTTTCCACTTCCAGGTAGGCGCCTTTTCGCTAGACCCCCAAGAACTTGTTACCTTCTGAATTGAAGTTGCATAAAATAGACTGAAGGCAAATAAATTTAGAAGTTTTAAAATTACGATTTGGTGGTCTAATTTTGGGTAAGGCCCTACCTGGAATGTGGAGGGCCCAGATTCAGATCCCGGTTGAGTTGGATTTTTTTTATTTCTGAATTACTGTTTCAATTTCACATACTGGAGTTTTAAAACTAACCAAATCGAGAAATTTAATGGGACGTTTCTTGTGCATTTTTTTAGCATATATTTACAGGACAGCTAATTGGACTGAAATTACTCAATTAGATTCCAATTCGACTGGGGATTTACCCAGGGCTACCCGCTTGCTTGCTTGGTGGGCTAGTGGGTTTAAAATGTCCGCCAGGCAAGCGGGGGCCCGGGTTTTTTAATCCCCAGTCAAATTTTTGTTTGTGTGTGTCTGGTTGTTTTCCCTAAACACCTTCCACCACTAATTTTTTACTAATTAAAACAGAAATAAGTAGGGTTGCCGTTAGTCGAAGTTTCCTAATCAACTATAAAAATTAAATTTAAACTTTTTCTAAAAATCAGGTTTATAGGTGTTTCGTAAAAATTTGCCCCCACTGGGTTTAAACCCCCAACCCCCCCTCACCGTAGTGATGCTCTACCAATTGAATAATCGATGTTAGGATAAATATAAAAAATGTAAATCTTTAATTTCAGATTTTTAGGCTTTACTAGGTCAAAAAATTTGCTTTTTATGAACCTAAAAAATTTCTGATACTCTAATATTGCTTTAGTACTATAATGAAATGTTAACTTTAACCTTTTATTGATACGTTTACAAAAAGTGGTTGTCTGTGTGTGTTTGTGTCTTGAAGTCAGCCTGTCTGGGGCTTAACCCAGATTATCTGGCATGCTTACACCCTTTTTTTGCTTGAGCTACTGAAAGAATTAAACAAAAAAAATTAATTTTTAATGTTTTAAAAGTGTTCTAGTATCTGTTATGTGTGTGTTGTATTAAGAAACCTGTCTGGGGTTGAACCAGTTATTGGCTATGCTTACTACTCTTTTGTTGCTTTAGCACTGTAATGAGTATTAAAAAAAAATTATTAATTTTTAAGTTTTTTGAAAGTGTTTTAGAGTCTGTTATGTTGTGTTTTTGTACTTAAAAACGCCTGTTGGGGCTCGAAACCCCGTTTTGGGTATGCTAATACTTTTTGGCTTGGGTACTGTAATGAGTATAAAAATAAAATTATCTAATTGTTTTGTTTTTTTGAAAGTGTTCTAGTACGTCGTTTGTGGTGTTGTTACTTTGGGAAATCACCTGTCTGGGGCTCGAACCCCGATTATTGGTATGCTTACTCTCTTTTGTTGCTTGATACTGTAAGGTATTAAAATTTTTAAAATTACAAAGTTAATGTTTTTTAAAAATGTTCTAGTACGTCTGTTTGTTTGTTGTTCTTAAGTCAGCCTGTCTGGGACTCGAACCCAGATTATCTGGCTATGCTACACCTTTTTTGCTTAAAAAACTGAATGAGTATTAAAACTAAAATTATCTAATTGTTAAAGTTTTATGAAAGGGTTTGGTAGTCGTATGGTGTTTGTGACTTAAAGTCAGCCCCGCTGGGATCGAAAACCCAATTATCTGGCTTGCTAACTACTCTTTTGTTGCTTAGCACTGTAATGAGTTTAAAATAAAATTACTAATTTTTAATGTTTTAGAAAGTGTTTTTGTAGTCTGGTTTGGTGTTGTGTACTTAAAGTCAGCCGTCTGGGACTTGAACCCAGATTTTTTGGCATGTTACTACTCTTTTGTTTTCTTTGGGGCACTGAAGAGTATTAAAACTAAAATTTTTAATTGTTAATGTTTTAGAAAGTTTCTGACGTTGTTTTTGTGTGTGTTTGACTTAAAATCAGCCTGTCGGGACCGAACCCAGATTATCTGGGTTTTGCTAAATCCCTTTTGTTGCTTGAGCTACTGCAATGAGTATTAAAACTAAAATTATCTAATCGTTAATGTTTTATGAAAGTGTTCTAGTACGTCTGTTATGTGTGTGTTGTGTACTTAAAAGTCAGCCTGTCTGGGACTCGAACCCAGATTATCTGGCTATGCTAACTACCTTTTTTTTTGCTTGAACTACGTAATGAGTATTAAAAAAAAAATTATTAATTGTTTAAAGTTTTTTGAAAGTGTTCAGTAGTCGTTTTGTGGTTGTGTACTTAAAGTCCCTGTTGGGACTTTGAACCAGATTTTCTGGCTATGCTTACTACTCTTTTTTTGCTTTTAGTATGTATGAGTATTAAAAAAATAAAAAAATCTAATTTTTAAGTTTTAGAAAGTGTTTTAGTCTGTTAGTGTGTGTTGTTATTAAAGTCAGCCTGTCTGGGACTGAACCCCGATAAAAGGGATGCTACTACTTTTGTTTTTTGAGCTACTGTAATGAGGTTTAAACAAAATTACTAATTGTTAAAGTTTTTTCGAAAGTGTTCTATTTCGTCGTTTTGTGTGTGTTTGTGTACTTAAAAGTAGCCTGTCTGGGACTCGAACCCCGATTAAATGGCTATGCTAAAAACTCTTTTGTTTCTGAGCTCTGTAATGATATTAAAAATAAAATATCTAATGTTAATGTTTTTTGAAAGGTTTAGTAGTCTGTTATGTGTGTTTGGTACTTAAAATCAGCCTGTCTGGGACTCGAACCAGATTATCTGGCTATGTACTACTTTTGTTGCTTGAGCACTTTAAGAGTATTAAAACAAAATTATCTAATTGTTAATGTTTTACGAAAGTGTTCTGTTGTCTGTTTGTTTTTGTTTGGTTACTTAAAGTCAGCCTGTCGGGGCTCGAACCCGATAAATGGTATGCTTTATACTCTTTTTTGCTGAGCTCTGAAAAAGAGTTTAAACAAAATTATTAATTGTTAAAGTTTTTAAAAAGTTGTTGGAAATGAAAAATCTGTTGGGATCGAACCCAATCATTTGGGTATTATTCTAATGTTTGTTCAAAAAAAAATTGTGCACGTTTTTTGTGTGTGTGTGTGTTGGACTTAAAGTCAGGGCCCCGCGGGCCCGAACCAAGATTATCTGCTATGAAAAACCTTTTTTCTTTTAGTTTTATTATGAAATTTAAAAAATTTTTAATTGTAAAAGTTTTAGAAAAAATGGTTATGTTTCGTTGTGGTTTTTTGGTACTTGAAAATCGCTTTTTTGGGACTCGAAACAGAATGGGTTTGCAACTACCCACTTTTGTTGCTTGAGCTACTTATGAATTAAAACTTTGGTAATTTTTTAAAAAATTTTCTTTACTTTTTAAAATTAAAATTCTGATTGAGCCGTTTTTTTTTTTTTGGGAGATGAAAGAAATTATAAAAAAAATTTTAAAATTAAAGCGTCAAGCAACCAAAATTTTCCGCCCATAAATTTTTTAAAAAATTTTTTTGTTGTGTTTAACAAACCTGCTTTGGGTTTTCCGGAAAAAAGATTTACCAAAAAAACACGTTTAAAAAAATTTATGACCCCTTTAAAAAATTATTTTTTTTTTTAAATTTGGATGTATTTCTTTTTTTTTTACAAAAGGGGTTTTTTTGGGCTGAATTGAGGGTGACAAGTTTTTTTCAAAAATGCAACTTTGGATTTATTTAAAAAGTGTTGTTTTCAAAAAATTTTCGTTTGGTTTGGAAAGGAAATGGAAAACCAATTTTTTAAAAAATTTGAAAAAACAAATAAAACCATTTTCCCAAAAATGAAAAAAATTTTAAATTTTAATAAAAAATTTTATTTTTTTCCCTTTTAAAATTTGATTGACAAAAAGAATAAATTTAAAAAAAATTTTTTAAAAAAACTTCCACAAAAATTTCCCAAAAAAAGGGGGAAATTTAAAATGGAGTGATTACCGAATGGCGGGGAAACTTTAAAAAAACTAAACCCAAAAAAATTTTGAAAAATTTTTAAAAAAATTTGCCGAAATTTAACCTTTTTTACAAAATTTTTTGAATTTAAATGAAAAAAACAAACGTCGGTTTTAAAAGTTTTTTTTCCCCTTTCCCAAAAAATGTTTTTTGTTTATTGCCCAATTTTTGGGAATAAAAAATTACAATTTTTTTTTACCTACGCCAACAAAAAAATGAAAAAAAAATTAATATTTAAAATTTTTTTTTCCGTTTTTTTAATTGTTTTTTGCTGAATGAACATTGTACTTAGCAAAGGAGCCTTAAGTGCACAAATAACCCAACTTTAAAGGAGTATTCACCTGCTAAACTCTAAAAGATATATTTCAATTAGGCTAAAAAGTTATGAATTTAAGGAGTAACAGAAAAATAATTGGGTCCACCATGACCCCCAAAATATTTACAAACTTGGTGATTTTCGAGCTAGGTCCCATCGGCAAAAATCTCCCATAAGAAATAACATAGGGACGATCAAAATGCCGCGAGACCTTGGGAGGATTTTGATCCATTCTTGTCAAATCAACAGTTACAAAACATAATTTTTTTAGTGTAGTATTATGCAAATTATTATGTGGTAAAACATAATTTTTGGGGGCAATAGCTACTTAATAGTATTGTCTTTGCCCCTCTGCTCTACAGTAGAGTAGTATGGCACACAACATTAAGTTGGACTTTGATCTAGACCTTAATTCAGGCACACCCTATGCTAGGCTTTCCCTGTTTAGATTAAGTCCAATTTAGCAGAACTAAGTAGCACTTATCTAATTGAAATTCGCTTTAATTTGATGCTTTTTGTGGCGACGAGTGGCGATAGATGAGAGTTGAAGACAATTACAAAAACCCACGTCTTATGCGGGATTCGAACCCGCGTCCCTTGGTGCAATAACATGCATCAGACCAGAGACGAATCATGAGCTGCAGCAGATTTCAAATTCAAAATCTTGGCTAACAACTAGAAGTACCTATACATTTTCAGTGGCAGATTAAAATGAGTAGTGTGTTATTTTATTCCGAATCAACGGTCATAGTGTGTGGAATATGGTGTTATGATCCATGGACCTTTTGACTGGTACAGCTTAAATCCTGACCATTCTTTGCACATTATAGCTTTTACTTGCAGTTCTACCAGGGCAAACTATAATGTATTATTAATTTTGACATGGAATGCTATATATATATCCTATTAAAAAATATTGATCTTTGGTTGGTTTCATAAGCGCATACAAGAAGAAGGGAAATCTGTTGCATCCTTTATAACTGCTTTGTATACACTGGTGAAACATTGTGGTTATGGTGCCCTTCAAGACGAGTTAATTAGAGATAGGTTAGTAGTTGGCCTACATGATTTAAAATTATTAGAAACACATATGAATACACAAGATGTGAGTGAGCTACATGGTATCTAGACAGAGACCGTTCATGCTAACCAGGACGTCACCCAGACGTCTGATGAACTGCCTAAGGCGTAACTATCCAATAGGCTGTTACTCTACAGTCAGTACAGTATAGTACAGTACAGTACAGCAGGGAAGTGTGGTTATTTCTGCAGCGATACTTGGTGATATAGTTGCTCCGAAGCAAGTAAGCAGATGTGTGCGGTTTCGGCGGGCCAATGAGCGACCTGTATTCACTCGTCTATTGCGTCGGGCATACAGGGTCTGTGTCCCTCTGAGTATCAGTTATATAACTGAGTGGGTAGACTCTAAATACAAATTTATTTATTTTTGTAATACAAGATAACCTAATAAAATAAATCAATTCTCTCCTCTTTGGTTATGGTTGAAAAATCTGATTTTGTCTGCAGTGTCTCATGCGGTTAGAGTATTGGTTCCGAGAGTATCCCTAAGGGACATGGTTCGAATCCTGCATAACACATGGAGTTGTGTATACTAATTGACTAATTGTTCATCATCCCAATCTACTGATTGTTCGTCAGTCGCTCGTATCCTACTGAACAGCACACACAATTGCACGAATACTGACGTCAAGTAAACAAAATCTATCAATCTAACAAATTATTCAAATTTCAAATTTAACACCCTGCATTTTGCAATTGCAATCTATGGTCATTACATCGTGGCACGTGCCATCTAGATTCTCTTTACACCGAAAGTACAGTCAACGCAAAAGCAAATCTATTGGTACCTATTCTTGGATATTTTCCAACAGCGATGTCAGTGCAGTGCAGTCAGGTCAGTGGGCAGAGGAGATACGTGGGATGCTAGGGGTGTGTAGAGTTCAGTGTTAGTAGACAGTGAACCAGGAGAAAAACATCATGATGAGAATTGAGAATATCATTTACGAAGGATACTAAAACGTCAAAACTAGGAATGTCCAACAACTAAATCTATTATTGGTGCATATGCCTGCTAAATAAATAATTAAATACTCGATAAACGGTGTCTTAGGTTGTTGTTGGGTAATCATAGCTTCAGTAGTTTAATATTATCATGGATTGATAAATAAGTGTAAAAATCAAAATAAATAAATAATTTCCTAATCAATTATCATGGATTGATAAATAAGAGTAAAAATCAAAATAAATAAATAATTTCCTAATCAAATTTTTAGTTACAAAATCAGTCAAAACAAATCTATTTCAGTTTTACTAGATTGCTATGGAAAAGAATGCAAGAAAATAAATTAGCGATAGATATCGAGTAGCAAATTTGCCGTCTATTACTTTTAATTTGGTAATTATTAGTCGGGGATCAATTTTGATCAGAAATAAATAATCGTTTGACAACCCTAATGAAAACTACATCTTTGGACTGCTGGATTAGATTCCGAGGGAAAATATAACTTAAATGTCAGGTGGTAGGAACATTTTATGGGATACTCTACTACCTTCGTAACACAATGTGAACAGTGGCGGCTTTTACGGTGTACAAGGTGTGACATTTGCACACCTTTTCAGTCTGGATTAGGCCTACATTCCAAAATGTAGATATTGCTTGAGGGAACTTATTTATAAGCATTGCTTTAGGATGCGATAGTTAAACCAATTAAAAGAAAATTATTTGAGCAGGAACAAAATTTTCTGACTCCCCTGTGCCTATTTCCCACAAAACTTTGTAATCGATCTATCAATTACACATTATATTGTTGTTGTAATATTACTATTCTGATTTCAAAAATATTTACTTAACTGCAGTTCATTGTTATGTCTGCATTTATGTAATTAGATTTATTTAGTTGTCCTCCTTTGTAAATCAGTTTTATAACTGAATAGGATCGACGTTAAATAAATAAATAAATTAGGGTTTGCCGTTCGATGTGAAAATCGTGATCGATAATCGGAGGCATCGAATCGATTATCATATCGAAATATATCGATATCATAGACCCAAATCGATTATCATATCAAATTCCAAATTGAGCCCTAGGAAGCAGAAAAAACGCAAAATTGTAACACTAATACAAGAGATCATTAAGGATTAGAATGTTAAAATAAAATTGAGGGCTGAATTTCAATTACACAGCCTATATTTTAATACGTCTTTGACTTGCATCGGGTGTCACTGTTTACGTGTTCCAACAGTACGCGCATCTAGCGAGCGAGAGATAGTGGCGAATCTCATCGACATTCGAGCTCACAGCCTTATCTCCTCCCAACCTCCTCGTCGTCGTTCTTTTGAATAATAAAAAACTGCCACACTTGACTCATCTTGTTAGGCAGCGTCAGAAGTAATGGGAATATCTTCTTTGGGTTTGGGACGGAAGAACATCACGAATTCAATAAA
>JAMZAV010011840.1:0-17499 GCA_024449915.1 Sweltsa coloradensis
TCTCACCCAGGCAGCCTCTTGTTCGTCACCTCATCTCATCTACTCATCTCCCCAGGCTACCCTCTCTTCCTGTCGTCACACTACACCTGTAGAGACAAGTTCAACTGTCTCGAAGCCAAGGTAAGCTAGTCTGTGACTTTGTTCGCTTTCTTTTTCCCCTCAAATCTAGTAGCATCATCGCCTTGGTTCCAACAATAATTATCTTATCTTCTTCAGCATACTGTGTATAGGGTGATCGACAAAAATCAGTGGTGTATGCAAGGCGGTTGGGGGTGGGGAGAAGGTTAACCCAAAAACGTGTGCCGCAATAATAAAGGCAAATAATCATCTCACTAAAAATCGGATATAGATCCACATTTGAGATTTTGCCGATTTTACTAGGTAAAAGTTGGTCTTGCTCTAAAAGGCACAAATATTCAGCAAATTGACCTCGAAGGAGCAAATTTTTTGATTTTAAAGAGGATTTTAGTAGATACAAGAGTAGATAGAGTAGACAAGTAGATACATTGTGACGCTTTAAAAGAAAATGCAGGTTTTCACATAATGACCTTGGAGGAGAAAAAAGTTCCGGGGGCAAGCACCACAAACCCTCAGCTTAAGCTGTATTTAGAGGGTTCAATGTTTCGTTTAAGCCATTGATTTCAAGGGATTGATTCAAGACCCATTGAAGGAAACATTGAACAGCTATTTACACGGTTCAATGTATTGAAAGGTAGTCACATAAAATGTCCTAGCTACCTGTGATAAATATCTAGAAGGTTGTGCTTAAGGGAAGGTATATGGGATAAACCTTCAATGTTAAATTTGATGACTTCATGCCCCGTTATCTACTAAACCAATTAAGCAATCTTTCTAAATTCTTTTGTGAGTTATTAAGTATTATGTTTTGTAATAACCCTAGCAGACTTAAAAGCCTAGATTAAAAATTCACATGGAAAAAAATAAAGCTTTTGTTGCATTTTTCTGTTTTTTGTTTTGTTTTTTTTACCAAACAAATTTTATTATTTTAAAAACTATCCATTAAAATTACTTTATCTAAGTAAGGGTCTTGTAAACTGCTATGATTGACATATCCTGAAAATTTTATTCAAATTGGTCAAATAGATCCTGAGAAAAGAGGGCATATGTGTAAATTTTAATTGAAAAAAACAGCTTTAAAGTTAATACCGGCCAGACTGTAGTCTGATAAAATGTTGTTAACAGCGAAGCTCCAAATGTCGGGTCATCTGTAGGATCCTCATCATCAGCCACACATTTAAGAATAATATATATTATTTAATAAAAAAATGTCTTTTTTTATTGAAGCTAGATTTTTTGCGATTTGAAAAAGTAAACTCACAACCTTTTGAAAAATTCACAAAACATAAACGGGCTGTCTAATTTCTTTCAAATAAGTTGCATTTTACACAGAAATAGGCATTTTACAATTATTTGATTAAATTGGAAAATTACTTCTTGGTGATACCTTCCCATAGACTTCCCCGAAAAGAAACATTTGAAGCGCCAATGTCAATCCATGTTTCAATCAACAACACGAAGAAGTCTCGACTTTCTTTGCTTTCAACTATGGGAGAAGTGAGTTTTAAAGAGCAGTCATTCTCCTTTTTTTTATACTTCTGTCTAATGTGATTAGCTTTGCTTCGGAAAAGTGGAAAACACAACAACCAGAATTAACCTAACCTAAAAACAGCTGTGAAATGTAAATAATGCCTAGCCTTATTTTTTTTGCAGTACTGACCATGATTGGTTGGGCCAGTGACGTCATAACGAAGTGACTCCCGATTGTTTGGTTTCATCAAACCTTTGACGATAAAAGGACATACTCTAAATTGAATGGGTCGAATCAAACCTTCTGATCAAGGCCTTGGACAAATTCATTTGACCGTCTCTAAACGGTACCTTAGAAGAAAAAATCATTCGAAACATTGAACCGTTTAAATACAGTTTTAGCCTTGGGTTCATCTATGAATATATGCTTCAACCCCCCTTTTATGAATTCATGGATACGCTACTCGATTTTTATTGAAAATGAATCTAAGAGAGCTTAGACAATGGAATTTAAATAGTACTGCCACACTTTAGCTCACCCTTCACCTGTGTGGACAATGGAAAACCTGTTGCAAAGAGCCTTGCACTCATCCATGCAGCTATGACTAGTATAGGCCTCCACACCAGAAATTCGCCAACTTCCACGGAAAACAACAAAGCAAACCTTTTAGTTAGAAGTGCGGATAGTGGCTGCAGTTTTTCTTGACGATATTAATTGTATCTTGGCACTCCTCACTGACAATATAGTACACAATCAGTTATCTTACCTAACCCTCAACGCAAGGCGGGGGAGGTTTCCTCGTTCTGTGGCACATACAATATACTTAAAGGGGCTATAACCACAAAAGATTACTTTTTATCACGTAATCTATATAGCACAATATTACACTAAGATGACCGTTAAAAAAATTATTTCTTGTAACTGTGATTTTACGCGATTTTTGTAATGTTTCTGATCCAGAAATTAACGAAAATTGGTTTTTTGGGGAATTTTTTGATCGTCTTTAACCTCTTTCATTTTTGTTCCAAAAAGATACTAAAGCATCGTACTAATCTTAAATGCCTCTTCATATCATCGTGTCTTGAGACTGTGCACAAATATACTCTCAAACACGCAAAAATATACATTCCAAAATCACACCCATTCTTGGTAATCAGCATATTTTGACTGAACCACTTACCCAAATTACAAAACAAAATATAGAGAATTCACAGAAAGGCCGTAGAGTACGTCGATAATGGCCAATATTTTTTTAAAATCAAAATCCTCCAAGGTCACGGGGTATAAATATCGACCCCATGTTATTTGTTATGGGAGATTTTTGACGATGGGACCTAGCTCGAAAAATATTAAGTTTAAAAAAAAAATCGGGTCATGGTGGACCCTAAAAAATTTCTGTCACTTGCTAAATTCATTACTAGTTAGCCAGATTGAAAAATATTTTTTTAGTTTAGCGGAAAAGCCCTTTAACAAAGTATTAAAATAGTCTAATGTCAGGAAAAATATTGCCGACAACATCTAGGGCTCTAGGCAGTAGAAGCCTAATCCTCCGCCAGCGCCACTAATATACGCATTTTCCCTCCAAATGCCGTGGTTACTGGATTGTCAACGTAGAGTGAACAAATTCATTGTACCACTTATTAGTATCACTGCCTCCTTGACATTTCAAGTAGCTCCAAAGAGAGGTCCAACAAACCAATCAGATCGCACTCTCTTCGACGTTTATGTCGGGAACCCTTCATTAATTGAAAGGCTACCTTGAGCTCAAAGATCTCAGATAAACAATTGCTATCTACTATAGTGGTTCCATCAAAATAATGTAAAAGCTCAAAATTGTTTGCCCAACATAACAACGGTGAAATTCTGAACACGCTAGCTCAGGATAGATCTAGCGCACGGAGAAACTTCGTGATCTAACACAGATAATTTTTGCTGCGTTGGTAAAAGCTTGATTTATTTCATACACATATAGGCGACATTCCTTTGGCCGCGCATTCATACTACCCCCACCACTACCAGAGTATCTGCATTCTTTCGTTGGAGCTAGTTTACATACCTAGAATTCAAATCGCATCTACAAAGACGTACCAATTAGAACCATCTTAACTTGCACTCTTACATTGACTAGCCCCGACAGGTTATTGGATGAGCGTAGCGAGCGAAGCGAAGATTCCATTTCACTACACTGAAGAAAAAAATCCGGAATGTTTTTTATTCTTTCTTTCTTTCTTTTTTTGTATTTTTGTCTGTTCGTTAGCACGATTCCGGCTAAACCGACACTCCAATTGCGATGAAATTTTCTAGAGGCCTTCGAAATCTCTGAACTTAGAATTGCACGATTCGAAAAATCGACCAAAAAATTATTTCTCGTGAAAATCGCAATTTTACGATTTATTTCGATTTTTTAAAAAATTCTTCGACTTATTACACCTACATGCTTTATTCGATTGTAATGATTTTTTAACAGAACCTTATTTTTATGAATTAATATATTCGTGTGAAATTGGAGCGCAATCGAAAAATTATTTCTTATGAAAATTGCAATTTTAGGATTTTTTAAATTTTTAAAACATTCTTCGACTTATAACACCTACATGCTTTATCCGATTGTACTGATTTTTTCACAGAACCTTAATTTTATGAATTATTATTATCGTGTGAAATTTGAGCGCAATCAAACAATTATTTCTCTTAATAATTGCAATTTTACAATTTTGCTATGGTGCTGGGATAATGCTAAGGCTTTTACAATTTTAATTTTTTTTTTTAAAGTGAAAGGTGTTTAAGATTAAAAAACAATACATCTAAACATTTTCCAGACGGATTTTATAATTTTTGTTTTGTTTGATAAATATGATTTTTCCCCTTGCATTGTTTGAAAATGTATGTTTTTTGTGAAAAACCTATATTTCCCATATTTTAAATAAAAAACTATAAATGTCATCAAAAAAGTGTCCGGTGAATTTGTCAGAATAAGACTTGTGAGAACATTAAAAAAGAAATTATCCTTTCATCTTAAAATCTGTAGAAGCAGTAGGATTGTTAGCAAATGTGCTAGAATAAAAGTTTTGAGGTAATAACATTAAAAGTTTATTTATGATTTTTTTTGGTAAAACAACAGAAAATCCGCATAACACATGGCAACTCAATGCACCAATTACGCTCATCCAACAACGCGGCGGGACTTAAGCGTTTTCCTAGTAAACAACCATCTTTGGAGTAGGTTATCCTGCTTTGATCTTCTTATGAGTTCGGTTCTTATATCAGAGATCTTTGATCGTGCAATTTGCAAAACTCGAGGAGGCAGTAATTATAATGGCCTGATTCCAGACGATCCACGCGTTCAGCGAAGGTGTGGTCGCTCAGAAGCTCGACGAGCATCGCCGAGGAATCAGGTCAAAGGGCATCAAAACCAGCAGTAAGAAGCAGGTCTCGTCCTTCCTGGACATGGTGATCGATGCCTCGGAGACTCAGGGTTCGATTCTTTCTGCTGACGAGATCCGAGACGAAGTTACAACAATGGCTGCCGCTGGAGTAGAAACAACTGCGACTGCGCTTAGTTACTGTTTGGTGCTCATTGCAATACACTCTGAGGTACAGCCACTTATAGTGTTATATGATACAAGGGCTACGTCCCGAAAGTTGTTGAAAAGGCTTTGGTTTCAGCAGTTACCAGCAGGCCACGGCTTTATGAGCAAGGCAAAGTTTCGGACCACGTTGAGCAAAAACATGGCCGAAACCCGCCAAATTTGAGTAGCCGTCATCGGTTTTGTTTCTTTAAGGCTGTCACCAAAGTGAACATAGGTCAAAATTATAGGCCCTAGCATATCGGCTTTCTAATAAAAGTTGTTTCAACACGTTTGGCACCGCGTTGTAGTTGAGAAGTGTTTTTTTTTAAAGAAGGCTGAAAATACACATATGCTAAAAAGGTTAAAAATTGGAAAAAATTGGCTAGTCCCGGAAAAGTAGTAAATTTCCAGTACTGCTGTTATTTTGCGGTACACAAAATCTTAAATATGGAAACAAATCAGAAAAAATTAACTTTTTTTAGGAATGCACTCAAAATTAAAATTTAACAAAAAAATAAGATTGGATTCAAAATCCAAAATTTTGCGATAAATGCTTTAAATCACTATGAAATAAAAAATACGAACATTCTTAGAAAAAAAAATCGGAATTTAATTGGTTAATACAATTACCTACTTTGACAAATTTTATTCGGAGTTGAAAGGGTTAAATCCTATTTCCTTTTATGGGACAGTTGGGTGAATACACACTGCTTTAGAGTTATTGTTTGGAATGCCTTCAACATTAAAAAAAAATCTCAGTCAATTCTCGTTTTGGAATATTCTAATTTACTTGAGCGAGGGTCGTGAATGTTCGTAGATCCAAGCCGAGCTTCACCGAGAGATGGACGAGGTGTTCGGTTCTGACGACCGCGCGGCGACTCCGGAGGATTTAAAACAACTTCACGTCTTGGAACGTTGCGTTCGAGGTTACTCTGTTTGATTTGGGCAGACCAGGGCCGAGCTCCGAGAGCCATGTTGACCGGAGGGGTTCTAGTACGAGGGCCACTAATAAAATTCCCCGTTTAAGTTGTTCAGGATGTTAAGACTCTCCCGCGTTCCAATATACTGGGAATTTGACAACTGGGGCCCAAAGGGGGTGGTAACGTTTAATAAATCGGAGGAGACCCCATTCTATTTAGCCTAAGGCTTCTCGGCCTAGAGTGCCACAAATTTAATTACCCTATTGTTAATTTCCTTGTGCGAACTTTTAAAAGTTTAAAGAATAATAATCTTGGATTAGTACAAACCTGCTAAAGTTGTTTCCCAATCACAGGACCAGCTAACTCGAAGATACGGTTTTCTGCCGACCGGGGGCCCGAACTGTAGGGTTTGCATCCATTGTGAACCCTTCAGTCAGAACCAGGTGAGAGAAAAGTGTCCCAAATAAATATGATTTATTCCAACCAATGTGGTTCCAATGAAAAACGAACTCTCGTTTAACAACACAACACGTCCCAATTTTACGTACCAGTGTGACTAGCACACTGTGGGAAAGTAGATAACACAGTAATTCCTAACTATCCTACACCTACATTTTCTCTTTTGCCCAAGGCAAATTCCTTTAAATCGAGCATATTCTTCACCCAAGTTTGACGAAAGGTCAAACCTTTGAACAGCTAGTAAACATCCCTTTAACTGTATTCCATTAGTATGTATTTCGGGTGTTATCCGCTCCAAGCATTTTGGTCCGTAAGGGGGATTTGGGTCGCTTAACGGTTGCCCCAGATTCGTTCTCGACTTGAAATCTAACTGATAATAATTATATTATCATTTTATTTGGTTTCCTCATTGATTGGTCGGACTAAGTGTTGGTTCCCAGATTACGGGCCACCCATTGAATCCAGTTTAATAACATGGGGGAGACTCTACATACAATTTATTTATTATTTTTTTATTTATTCCTCAGGATTTACGCATTTCGCCCTGACTTCGCGCCCCTCTATTGGGATACCGTTTTTGAACTCCATCATCGCACCTACTAGTATTTTTCCGAAGTTATCTCAGCTTTAATGCAAAGCAGGAATGGTCCTTTAAACAGCCATCGGACTTTCCTTCACCACCTCTATAATACTTAAGTTAAACTGGGCATGCATTTGACCCTAGGCAGGTTCCGAGGAAATACCTCAGATTTGATACAACGCACGGATGAGTCCTCTTAAACAGCCCTCGGACTTCCTTCACCACCTCTATAATACCTTTAGTTAAACTGGGGCATGCATTGCAAACTAGGCAGGATTCCAAAGAAAAAAATAATCCTCAGATTTGAATACTAACGCACGGGATGGAGTCCTCTTAAACAGCCCTCGGACTTTCCTTCACCACCTCTTTAATACCTTTAGTTAAACTGGGGCATGCATTGCACCCTAGGCAGGATTCCAACGAGAAAATAATCCTCAGATTTCAATACTAACGCACGGGATGGAGTCCTCTTAAACAGCCCTCGGACTTTCCCTTTCCCACCACCCAATAAAAACCTTTAGTTAAACGGGGGCATGCATTGCACCCTAGGCAGGATTCCAACGAGAAAATAATCCTCAGATTTGAATACAAACGCACGGGATGGAGTCCTCTTAAACAGCCCTGAAATATTACCGTGACAACAATCCCTCTTCAAAATACCTTCTGAAGTACAAATACCTTTTTCAGAGACATGAATTGATGGGCAGGATTTTTTTGACTTCTAAAAATTACTTTTCTTTGAAATTTTTAGGGTTTCACAAATTAACTTCATATGTCATGTCATTGATATATATATTTTGGTTTTGTGTGTTTTATTTTGGGTATGGGTTTTCCAAGTTCTCTGATTTGTCACCTTTTTATTAGGGCCTATAATTTAAGCCATGTTCTTTCTTGTGGGGTTTTTTGATTGTGTTCTCATTAAATTTTGTTTTGTATATAATATTAAAAAAAAGTGTTTAAGCGAATTGGATTTTTTTAACAATTGTTCATCTCCCCAGGAACTGTATCGACTGAGGTACGCGCAGCTGCAGTTGAAGAGCGTCGTGAGTCAACTGCTGAGGAGCTACCCTCTTTCAACCCCACTCACCATGGCCTCACTAAAAACACTCGTGCTATCCGTATCACTTGGTATAGACCAAGAACTGGAGGGCCCCAATACTGCATTCAACTTCACAAACGACAGGCGGCACCACTTTTAAAGTTGGGTCCACAAAGCCCACGTTGCCACGTCAACGTCACGTCGTCAACGTCGATGTGGCCCCACCACTAGGTGTTTTACATGCGATGAGCGACGGTCGGATTTTAAAACTACGATTATTTTGTATTCAGACGTTTTGAAGTGTACACAAGTGCACAGAACAAAAACAGACTCATTAGAATGCCAACCGTACTCCATTCTTTCCCTTTTCGTAGATATTTACATCATTTTAGGCTGTACCGGTATGCTGAACTTCGGGGACGTTCCGGCGTGGAAAATAGGAAACGGTTCTATTTTTTGACGACGTCGAAGCGGAGGGGCACGTCGCGTCCCCCCCGTCACCTGATTGGTCGAAGCTCACTTCCGTCCGTCGTTACTTTGGCTTGTCAACCCACATTATGGGCAACACCTAACGCACATGGGTAAGGGCGCGAAGATACCGTGGGATGGTGGAAAGACAATCCATTTTGTATTTTCTGACATATGAGTTTTAAAATTTCTAGCTTTAATAGAAAATCAGGGATTTAAATAAGAAACTGTTAATTTATGATTTAAAATGATTGTGTAGTACCATAATTAAATACAATTTAAAAATGTTAATTTTTAACAAAACTGATATAAGGAAATAACACAATTCATGTTTACATTTAATTTGTGTAAAGTAGAAATTCACTTTGTGAAAATGTAGGCCTAAACACAAGATTTTAATGACAAATTAACAAAAAAGATTACAAATTTAGTTTTTCTTGTGGTTTCTAGCAATAAATACATGCCCAAGAGCTAGTTACTTTTTGTTCTTGGGTTTCAGAGGACTGTGTTTTTACTACATGGACCGGGTGCCAAAAGTCACTAAGTTCACTTATAGATAAACCATTTTGTTGCAGAAATATTGCTGAATTGGGGTTACCACGACCACTTGTTTCTCCCTAGACAAAATCCATATATGAGTTAAAGAGTTTTTTTACAGAAGTCGTCAGAAAAAAATGGCAAAAAAACTTAGTTTCTCAGTCCAGTACACACTGATTTATATAATATAATTTAATATTGAAATAAAATATACATATGTTTATAGCTATCAAATTTGTTACACAAAATAACAAAACCAAAAAATACGGCCATGTCAACAGAATGTAACAATTTAGCATTTATTTATTTGACGAATAGATTTGTAGTTTATAGCACCAGAAACCCCAATAAAACTTTTTATGCGCCTCCACCCTCCCCTCCCGACCCTAGGCCCAGGCTGAATGCACTGTCAGGGGTTTATATTGAAATTGTTTTATCTGTATTTTGAACAAAATTCCAAAATAAATACCACTGCTGGTGCTGAAAAAGGTTGCTAATGCTGTAACTGAGTGGACAAAACAAAAACACGAGAATTTACATTTTTTTTTACCCGTTATCTTTTGTTATCTCAAGTGTTGAATAAACCGGGTATCCTTAATTTACCTTCCATCAGAGGCAACTCTTTAGACTTGATTTACTTAGCTAAACATAAAATATATCCGGATCTCGACACAGACTACGTTTCGACACAGTGTATTAAAATTCGACATGCCCATTCCCATCACGAAGTCAGTAATAAAATTATAATTATTATTGACTTCCTTTCTGTATCTATATTTATTCTGAAATGCTCCATAGACATCCAAATGACCTTTATTGAGTTGCTTTTCAATACGAGCGATATGCGAGGGGGGACAATGGAACTGGATAGAATGACTCACTCGCTCGCTCTCGCCTGCGCTGTATTGCAGCTGTGGGGTTGCTCGCTTCAAATTTCCCACACTTCTGGGCCCTCAATATCCGGGTTTTTTCGAGGCGCAGTCTGTCGGAAAAACACTGAAAAACTTTCAAGCCATTTCTCACTCCGTAGGTGTTTTGATTTCTATAAAAACTTTCAATACTATTTATTACATGTCACGTGATCCGTTGAGAGCCAGCGACTCAAATCACCAGTCCTAGTTTGTTGTTGTTCTTACGCAAGCAATAGATTCCAGTAACTTTTGCAGTTATTGTTCTTATACAACACCAAAATTTTTATATCATCTCAAGGCCAAACTAATATTTAAATGATGTTATAGTTAATAATTTGGCCAGTTATGACTGAATTTTCTGTCAGGGACGAAAAAAATGATAATCATGTTAAAAACATTTTTTTGCCGTTAAAACAGTTCTACACTGGCAATCAATATAACCTATTATAGCAATGTTGGTTTTGTACGTTGTTCTGTATAAAAGAAAATTTCAAATTTTTCTTAGGGGGTTTTTACATCCTAATTGAGAGTGTTTACAAAAGTGCAGTGAACCTGTACAAGGCTGTCTGCTGAGGCTGGCGCGGAGACGAGTTTAGTCGCTCAGTTTTCTGGTTTCTCCTGGTTAAACGGTTTATAACACCGTTATCAAATTTCACATCTAACGTTTTAACAAAGAATAAAATGTATCTATGTTATCAAGTACACGTATTCCTCAATTAATTCATGGATGAGCTTTTTTTAAAAGTTTTTAGTAGGCGTGGGGACCTCTTCACTTTTTCAAGTCCCATTGCAAAATCATTTTTGTTAATTAAGATTTGTTAAAAATTAGTATAAATTGCTATGGTAATACCAATTATTGGATGAGCGTAGCGAAGATTCCATTTCACTACAAATGAGGGAAAAAAAAACCGGAATGTGTTTTTTGTGTGTGTGTGTGGTGTGTGTGTGTGTGTGTGGGGTGTGTGTTTGTTAACACGATTCCGTCTAAAAACCAAAACTCCAATTAAGATGAAATTTTCTGGAGGCCTTCGAATCTTTGAATCTAGAACTGCCACGTTTTTGAAAGCAATCGAAAAAAATTTTTTCTCATGAAAATCGCAAATTTTTCGATTTTTTCGATTTTTAAAAACATTCTTATATTATTAACACCTACATCTTTATCCGATTTTAATGATTTTTTTCACAGAAACCTTAATTTATGAATTAATGTATTCCCTGTGAAATTTGAGCGCAATCGAAAAATTATTTCTCATGAAATCGCAATTTTATGCTATTTTTTTATTTTAAAAAATTACGCTCACCCAACAACGCGCCTAAAAAGCATTTGCGAAGCTTCCTAGTGTAAAATATCCGGAGGCCTGAAAATTTGCTTTTGAACGCATTGGGAGGTGATGTTGTCAAGTTCCCATAGTTACTTGTTAATTATTATACACAAAAAAACTCATAATAAAACCTTTATTTTTATGGATTTGGCAAACTTTTTTAAGGTCTACTTTCAAAAGGTGCTACATCACCATTACCTTAATGTCCATGTAAATACTTGGAAGCTTCGCAAACGCAAGGCAAGGCCCCACGGCCCACGCATACAAAAAACTTAGTAATCGTTTTACAGAAATAGTCAACCAAAAAGCTCATCTATCAACGCGACTGGAAAAAGCGTTTCGTGGCGGCCTGGGAAAAATTTATATTTGGATATCATTACTTTTTCAAGTTCCATTACAAAATTATATTGTTAAATTAGGATAAACTTTTAAATCTCCATGTAAAAAATGAACGTTTATAATTATGTAGCTTAGCCCGTTTAACCATAATGGGCCCGAATATCACGAAAATATTGTATTACAAATCTAAAAATCGAAAACATTTCTTCGATTGTACCCAAATACTTGGCAGATCTTAGATCAGAGATTTTCTAAGGTCCCCTCCAATTTTGATTTAAGACGCATATGACGTTTTTCCGGTAGAGAGCGAAAAAACAAACTGACAAAAAAAAACAAAAACAGCACAAAAACCCCCCTAAATCGGACTTTCCTTCACCACCTCTATAATACCTTAAGTTAAACTGGTTCATGCATTGCAAACTAGGATTTCCGACGAGAAAATAATCCTCAGATTTGAATACTAACGCACGGGATGGAGTCCTCTTAAACAGCCCTGAAATATTACCGTGACAACAATCCCCTCTTCAAAATACCTTCTGAAGTACTAATACCTTGTCAGAGACATGAATTGATGGGCAGGATTTTTTTGACTTCTAAAAATACGTTCTTTGAAATTTTTAGGGTTTCACAAATTAACTTCATATGTCATGTCATTGATATATATACTTGTGTTTGTGTGTTTATTTTGGGTATAGGTTTCGTTCTCTGATTTGTCACCTTCTTATTAGGGGCCTATAATTTAAGCCATGTTCTTTCTTGTGGGTTATTTGATTGTGTTCTCATTAAATTTTGTTTTGTATATAATATTAAAAAAAAAGTGTTTAAGCGAATTGGATTTTGTAACAAGTTGTTCATCTCCCCAGGAACTGTATCGGACTGAGGTACGCGCAGCTGCAGTTGAAGAGCGTCGTGAGTCAACTGCTGAGGAGCTACCGTCTTTCAACCCCACTCACCATGGCCTCACTAAAAACACTCGTGCTATCCGTATCACTTGGTATAGACCAAGAACTGGAGGGCCAATACTGCATTCAACTTCACAAACGACAGGCGGCACCACTTTAATGTTGGGTCCACAAAGCGACGTTGCCACGTCAACGTCACGTCGTCAACGTCGATGTGGGCCCCTACCACTAGGTGTTCACATGCGATGAGCGACGGTCGGATTTTAAAACTACGATTATTTTGTATTCAGACGTTTTGAAGTGTACACAAGTGCACAGAACAATAACAGACTCATTAGAATGCCAACACGAAACTCCATTCTTCCATTTTCGTAGATATTTACATCATTTTAGGCTGTACCGGTATGCTGAACTTCCGGCGACGTTCCGGCGTGGAAAATAGGAATCTGTTCTATTTTTGACGACGTCGGAAGCGGAGGGGCACGTCGCGTCGTCCCGTCACCTGATTGGTCGATAGCTCACTTCCGTCGTCGTTACTTTGGCTTGTTAACCCACCATTATGGGCAACACCTAACGCACATGGGTAAGGGCGCGAAGATACCGTGGGATGGTGGAAAGACAATCCATTTTGTATTTTCTGACATATGAGTTTTAAGTTTCTAGCTTTAATAGAAAATCAGGGATTTAAGTAAAAAACTGTTAATTTATGATTTAAAATGATTGTGTAGTACCATAATTAAATACAATTCAAAAATGTTAAATTATTAACAAAGCCGATATAAGGAAATAACACAATTCATGTTTACATTTAATTTGTGTAAAGTAGAAATTCACTTTGTGAAAATGTAGGCCTAAACACAAGATTTTAATGACAAATTAACAAAACAGATTACAATTCAGTTTTTCTTGTGGTTTCTAGCAATAAATACATGCCCAATAGAGCTAGTTACTTTTTGCTCTTGGTTGCAGAGGATACTGTGTTATTACTACATGGACCGGGTGCCAAAAGTCACTAAGTTCACTTATAGATAAACATTTTGTTGCAGAAATATTGCTGAATTGGAGTTACCACGACCACTTGTTGCTCATAGACAAAATCCATATATGAGTTAATGAGTTTTTTACAGAAGTCGTCAGAATAAATGGCAAAAAAACTTAGTTCTTAGTGCAGTACACAATGATTTAATATAATTTAATTCAATATTGAAAAATGAAATATAAACATATGTCATTGCAATCAATTCGTTACACCAAATAAAAAACCAACCAAATACGGCAATGCAAACAGAATGTAACACAATATATGCATTTATTTATTTGACGAATAGAGCTATAGTTTATAGCACCAGAAACACAATAAAACTTTTTATGCCGCCTCCACCCTCCCCTTCCGACCTCTAGGGCCCAGGCTGAATGCACTGTCAGGGTTGATATTGAAATTGTTTTATCTGTATTTTGAACAAAATTCCAAAATAAATACCACTGCTGGTGCTGAAGAAAGGTTGCTAATGCTGTAACTGAGTGGACAAAACAATAAACACCGAGAATTTACATTTTTTTCACCCGTTATCTTTTGTTATCTCAAGTGTTGAATAAACCGGATATCCTTAATTTACCTTCCATCAGAGGCAACTCTTGAGACTTGATTTACTTTAGCTAAACATAAAATATATCCGGATCTTGACACAGACTACGTTTCGACATAGTGTATTAAAATTCGACATGCCTATTCCCATCACGAAGTCAGTTTTAAAATTATAATTATTATTGAATTCCTTCTGTATCTATATTTATTCTGAAATGCTCCATAGACATCCAAATGACCTTGATTGAGTTGCTTTTCAATACGAGCGATATGCGAGGGGAGACAATGGAACTGGATAGAATGACTCACTCGCTCGCTCTCGCCTGCGCTGTATTGCAGCTGTGGGCTTGCTCGCTTCAAATTTCCCACACTTCTGGGCCCTCAATATCCGGTTTTTACGAGGCGCAGTCTGTCGGAAAAACACTGAACACTTTCAAGCCATTTCTCACTCCCGTAGGTGTATTTGATTTCTATAAAAACTTTCAATACTATTTATACATGTCACGTGATCCGGTGAGCCAGCGACTCAAATCACCAGTCCTAGTTAGTTCTTGTTCTCTACGCTAAGCGATAGACTCCAGTAACTTTTGCAGTTATTGTTCTTATACAACACAACATTTTTATATTCATCTCAAGGCCAAACTAATATTTAACTGATGTTATAGTTAGTAAATTTGGCCAGTTATGGCTGAATTTTCTGTCAGGGACGAAAATAATGATAATCATGTTAAATTCATTTTTTTTTGCCGTTAAAACAGTTCTACACTGGCAATGCAATATAACCTATTATAGCAATGTTGGTTTTGTACGTTGTTCTGTACAAAACGACATTTCAAATTTTCTCTAGGGGGTTGTACAACCTAATGAGAGTGTTTACAAAAGTGCAGTGAACCTGTACAAGTGTACATGGCTGTCCGCTAAGGCTGGCGCGGAGACGAGTTTAGTCGCTCAGTTTTCTGGTTTCTCCTGGTAAACGGTTCATAACACCGTTATCAAATTTCACATCTAACGTTTTAACAAAGAATAAAATGTATCTATGTTATCAAGTACACGTATTCCTCAATTAATTCATGGATGAGCTTTTTTTTAAAAGTTTTTAGTAGGCGTGGGACCTCTTCACTTTTTCAAGTCCCATTGCAAAATCATTTTTGTTTAATAAGGATTTGTTAAAAATTAGTATAAATTGCTATGGTAATACCAAGTTTGGATGAGCGAAGCGAAGATTCCATTTCACTACACTGGAGAAAAAAATCCGGAATGTTTTTTTTTTGTGTGTGTGTGTGTGTGTGTGTGTGTGTGTGTGTGTGTGTGTGTTTGTTTACACGATTCCGGCTAAACCGATACTCCAATTGCGATGAAATTTTATGGAGGCCTTCGAAATCTCTGAACTTAGAACTGCCACGTTTTTGAGCGCAATCGAAAAATTATTTCTCATGAAAATCGCAATTTTACGATTGTTTTCGATTTTTAAAAACATTCTTATATTATTAACACCTACATGCTTTATCCAATTGTAATTATTTTTTCACAGAACCATTAATTTATGAATTAATGTATTCATGTGAAATTTGAACGTAATCGAATAATTATTTCTTATGAAAATCGCAATTTTACGCTTTTTTTTAACAATTACGCTCATCCAACAACGCGCCTAAAAAAGCGTTTGCGAAGCTTCCTATTGTTAAATATCTGGAGGCCTGAAAATTTGCTTTTTGAACGCATTGTAGGTGATGTTGTCAAGATTCTTGTTAATTATTATACACCTAAAAAAAACTCATAATAAAACCTTTATTTCTATGGATTATGGCAAACTTTTTTAAGATTTACTTTCAAAAGGTGCTACATCACCATTACCTTAATGTCCATGTAAAATACTAGGAAGCTTCGCAAACGCAAGGCAAGGCCCCACGCATACAAAACACTTAGTAATCGTTTTACAGAAACAGTCAACTAAAAAAGTTCATCTATCAACGCGACTGGAAAAAGCGTTTGTGGCGGCCTGGAAATATTTATATTTGGATATCATTACTTTTTCAAGTTCCATTGCAAAATGATGTGTGTTAAATTAGGATAATTTTTTAAATCTCCATGTAAAATATGAACGTTATATAATTATGTAGCTTAACCCGTTTGGCCATAATGGGCCCGAATATCACGAAAATTTTGTTTTACAAATCTAAATATCGAAAACATTTCTTCGATTGTACCCAAATACTTGGCAGATCTAAGATTAGAGATTTCGAAGGTCCCCTCCAATTTTTATCAAGATCGCATATGACGTTTGTCCGGTAGAGAGCGAAAAAACAAACGGACAAAACAAACTAAAAACAAACAAACACCGGAGCTATTTTTCTTGGGGTAAGTGAAATTTAAGTCTTCTCTTATCTCATCCGATTATAACGATGACCTTATTAGATGTGCAAAAAAACACCATTTCTCAACCATGAAAAAATAGCTCCTGTGGTTGTTTTGTTCCTTATTTTATAGAAAGCAAAATTTTGCAATTAAAGTTTCAGAGCTCAGATTTCAGTGTAATATAAATATTTTTACGTTTCATTTCAAGCCGATTGTTTTAGTCATAAAATAATTATCCATGATTTGCGCGAAATTCGTTTATTCAAGAGAAATATTGCCAGTTTTGCGTAAAGTAACGGTTATAAAGGGAATTTGAAACAAAATTTCATTTCGTTAAAAATGTGTGCATGTGAACATAGAAATATCCCGAATTTATTTTGATGTCAGACTTCAGTGTCATTTATCCTAGACCCTTGCCCCTCTCCCCCCCCCCCCCAATAAAGCTTATTATAGCTGTATACAGTTATATAAATACATATGTTTATTATATTGTAAGATTAACAAGCCTCCCTAGCTATTTTCAATTCGATATGTACCATATTTCCATATTAATATGCAAATTTCTGCAATTAATTTATTAACTTCATTAATATGCAGCATATCAAGTGTATTTTCATCATTAAGATATCGCTATGTAATCAACTATCAAAACCAACTATCAATTATGCGAATTTGACTAGGTAATTAACATAAAAATGAATAATTAATAATAAGACTATTTAAGCTATTTATGGCTTAAATTTCAACTTTTAAAGTAGCATAATATGTGAACCCATAATATTAAAAATGTTTGCCGCTTATTTGAAACGAATCGGTCAACTATTAAGAGAGTAATTAGAGTTTGAAGTTCATTACTTGGATGTTTCCTTCATAATGCACTTTAGCATTGACATACATGCTTCAAGCATCCACTCTTGGTAAAGTTCCTCGATTTCCTCTACTGGTACATGCTCAAGCATCACTC
>JAMZAV010011841.1:0-31633 GCA_024449915.1 Sweltsa coloradensis
TGCAGTTGGCTTGTCATTATATTGCCCGCTATTAAATTAGTTGCCATAACCAAAATAAAAAGAGGCACTTTTTAACAAAATGTTTTAGGCCTACATAACATAATTATAAATTTAAAATTTGGGATACTATTCATATTGTTATTGGCAGAATTCATAACAAACTCGCAGATGTTAATCTTCTTTGACATAGCAACAGTATTGCTAGAATGTTACATTACAGAAACCTAACTTACGATAATTCATGATCCACCTTAATCCATTTTCGGATATCAAGATTGTTTTTAACTAGGAAAACGCTAAAGTCCCGTCGCGTTGTTGAGCGAGCACCGGTACGTGCAACAACGACCCAAGTACGACATTCCCATAATGTTACATACCAATAAGTCTTTAAGGTCTTGACCGATTTAGCCGAAAATTTGTTAAATAGGAGAGAATGTTGTACTTATTGACCCTGCAAAATTTCATAACGATCGAAACATTTTTATTTTTTTATTTTATTTTTTATTTTTTTAAACCAACGATCGGATTTTGTTCAAAAACTATACAGCAACCCGCCTAGGTGGTATGTACATGTGTGAAAAATTTCAGGTCGATCAGAGAAACGGTGCGACCTGTATCGAAGCAGTAACAGAAAGAAAAAAACAGACATTCGAGCCATAAGAGTCAAGTGGAGACGCTCGCTCAATTAGATTTAGTAACTGCATGATGTGGATTTTAAAGTTTGACACTGAGATGGCACTGAAAGCGATGCACTTGCTCTTGAATGCAGAGCAAGTTTTATTTTCCCTGGATTGCACTTTGTTATCTTAAAAGCTGTCGTAAAATCCCAGTGGAAAATGGTGCGGTACATTGCGCCCAGTAGAAAACGCCCTATTATTTGATTCAAAATTTAGATACCAACTACTTGCAATTAAAAAATTTTAATGCAGATTATTGTTTTCTACCCAAGAAATTGACTTTTCTTGTCGACAAAATGTAGCCCCAATATAAAAAGCACCAAGTCAAAAACACATCCGTAATGTTCAATCCACATGTGTTTTTATTGTTTCTAAGGCAATACACTAGGTACAGTATTCGTGAGACAAATTATTTTACATTTGGTTTGAAATATTTCTCATAATTTCTAGTCATCCTATGATGTTCATTTAAAACGAGAACAAAAATGTGCTGTACCTGTGTTAAAAGAGAGAAAAACAATTTATTGGCTGCTGACCAATCATTGTTGGTGACTACAATGATGCAATAAATAAACAACACATTTCAAAAATTTATAAACTAATTTGAGAATTACAGTTAAGTATTAGTATTATATAGATGTTTTTATAAATACAAGTTGGATTTTTAGCTGCAGGAAATGTGAGCAAGCATACTATGAGTATAAATAACTCTGCTATTGGAGGTATGCAGGTTTGGTAGGCTATGTAGCAGTAAGAAGACTGTTCCTAGTCTACCAAGACCCTGTTTATATTACTAGCATTCGACACGAGTTGTGGTTTGTGGATTATGAGGCTAAAATTTGTTGTGTCAACAGATGAGGTTGCAACGGCAGTAGAGTTTTAAACCAGCATTGAACGCTGCTCTCCCAGTTCGAGTTTCTTACTTCAATTGCTATGTGTACAGAAAGAGTTATTCCAAACCTGCCATACCGCATTGCATTACCCGCACCATTATTCATTGGTGGTCCACATGTGTAGGGCCTATAATCAAGAACTGGTACACCGCACCAAAATAGAGCATTTTCAGAATTAACTGCACATGCGCACTCCTTTGCAAAGCATTACGGGATAGAAAGGGCATTTAAACGCTAAAAACCATTTGTTTGGGCGCGTGGCGGTCTGCACTGACCGTGCTGGAAACTCAGTACGCAACACACCCGAGCATATGGCATGAGGCGTGTAAATGCCCTTTCTCCCATAATGCGATATATATATAGAGGGCGCTGGTGATTTTGAAAATCGTCTATTGGGAACAATGGCAATTTTCCCCAATCAAATTGTGCATGTCTACTTAAAGTGAAAAACATGAAACAAAAGAAGCATGAAACAGAAACTTGAATTAAATCTTTATACTTCAGTGTGACATACATTTTGATAACCTAGTTGATGAAAATATTTTTCTGTTTAATGATACATTTGCATATGCTTATTATTTAACTAGTCCGCTTTGCAGAAATTATTTACGTTAAAGTTGATGGATGAACATTTTTAATCGGTTGAACCCTTCTTTCTCATGTGTGAGTTATTTATTTAGCTTCGCTTAAATTTTGTCATTGTGGCTCTTTCCTTGTTCCGCAGAGGCGAAAATACATACAGGCCCATATACATGTCGGATCAATATCATGTTACCACCCCTACCTCTTTCTCAATTTCAATACAATTCAATTCAAATATTTATTTTATTTTCTTACAGTTTACAGACATGTATACAGACATGTATACAAAATAAATATTTGAATTGAATTGTATTGAAATTGAGAAAGAGGTAGGGGTGGTAACATGATATTGATCCGACATGTATATGGGCCTGTATGTATTTTCGCCTCTGCGGAACAAGGAAAGAGCCCCAATGACAAAATTTAAGCGAAGTTAAATAAATAACTCACACATGAGAAAGGAGGGTTCAACCGATTAAAAATGTTCATCCATCAACTTTAACGTAAAATAATTTCTGCAAAGCGGACTAGTTAAATAATAAGCATTCATCATTCAACATTCCATTTCACTACACTGGAGAAAAAAATCCGGAATGTTTTTTTTTTTTTTTCTTTCTTTCTTTCTTTTTTTTTTTTTTTTTTGTGTGTCTGTGAACACGATTCCGGCTAAACCAATACTCCAATTGCGATGAAATTTTATGGAGGTCTGTGAAATCTTTGAACGAAGAACTGCACGGGGGGAAAAATCGATCAAAAAATTATTTCTCATGAAAATCGCAATTTTACGATTTTTTTCGATTTTTAAAAAAATTCTTCGCCCTATAACATCTACATGCTTTATCCGATTGTAATGATTTTTTCACAGAACCTTAATTTTATGAATTAATAAATTCGTGTGAAATTTGAGCGCAATCAAAAATTTATTTCTTATAAAAACGCAATTTTACGATTTTTTAAATTTTTAAAACATCTTCGACTTATAACACCTACGTGCTTTATCCCATTGTATTGATTTTTTCACCGAACCTGAATTTTATGAATTAATATATTCGTGTGAAATTTGAGCGCAATCGAAAAATTATTTCTCATGATAATCGCAATTTACGATTTTTTCAATTTTTAACATTTCTTCGACGAATAAAACCTACATGCTTTATCCGATTGTAATGATTTTTTCACGAACTTAATTTATGAGTTAATATTTTCGTGTGAAATTTGAGCGTAATCGAAAAATGAACTATTAAAAAAATCACAATTTTACGCTTTTTCGTTAAAAAAAATTACGCTCATCCATCAACGCGACGGGACTTAAGCGTTTTCCTAGTTATGTATTTGTAAGCTTCCCGCTTAGGCAGAATTATGATGGTTGTCTATTTTGTCAAATGGATTAGTGCTAACTAATGGTGATGATAAATCTGTAGTTACAAAATTTCAAGGTTCTCTCAAAGTTTCATCAACATTGGAGAAGTCGTTGACCTGTCGAGAGCAAATGGAAACGAATAAATGTTTTATTTTTTTCCTTATGTTCAAACTTCTTGAATTTAAAGGAGCTATCTCATCTTGAAAATACAATTAATCATGAGTTTTGAAACATAATTTTGAATATGCAAAACAAAACAAAAATAAATTGACAAAAATTTACTCAGTAAAAAAATAATTCTGATATCTTGTGTCTTGGCCACGCCTCTTCGTGTGATGTCAGCTGTGGCTCAGTAACCGCAGCAGGTGAACAAGCACGGTTGAGGGCAATGAATATGATGCAGCATCCTAGCCCAGGCGTACTGATGACGTCGGATGTGGCGTGTGCCGGAATTGAAGTCATGAGACAAAGAGCTTGTTTTCCACAAGTTTTTTTGATATTCTTGTGTGTTTTTCATAAAATGGCTTAAAATGTCATTATCTTTTATCTGAACTCCTCCAAACATCTATATTCCAACTCTTCCCCCCCTCCCCCATCACAAAAAATCATGCATGATAAATCTTATTTGGAACAGGTTTTGTGCATCAACTACTGTACATACTTTTTATTTTAGCATATTTGAGACTTACACTCGTGATACTCGTTGGTCTTGTGGCTAGCATCTCTGCTCCAATGAAGAATGTCTAGGGTTTGATAAACTTCTGATTTGGACTATAGTCCATCAGTTCTTGTTTTGGGAATTAAGTAAAAAGGGACTTAAGAGGCGTCCTAGCAACGAGGCACATAATAAATTGAAAGTTGTTCTGAATCGTCCTTGTTGATCCGCGGGTGTTTGCACTGTCCATTCCACTGATAGCTATATTTCCTATTATAAAATATTGATCTTTGGTTGACTATCGCTCGCTCGTCGATTGCGTCGGGGCCCACAACGTTGGCGTGGTCGCTTTGGTTTAATGTCCCCCTCTGAAAATCACTTATATGTATAGTAGTGGGTAGACTCTTAATACAAATTTATTGGATGAACGTAGCGAGCGAAGCGAAGATTCCATTCTACTACACTGCAGTGCGATTCTGTAAAATAGTCGCTATGATAGCGATAGCGATCACGGTTGATATGAAATATCAATCGTTTTTAAATTAATCGTTATCGACCTGATTCTGTAAAATAGACGCTACAGCCGCCATTTTTCGTATCTTGATAGCATAGCATAGCGACTCCATTTTCATTCTCGTTAGCAGAGCGATCGCTATCATTTTTACAGAATCAGTCGACACGCAAAATTGTCGCTAAAGTGCCGGATAACGATCGTTATCTTCCATAACGATTTTACAGAATCAGACCGCTGGAGAGAAAAATCCGGGATTTGATTGATTGGATATTGCTTAACATCTCATATTTATGCAACTTGGCTAATCGAGACGAAGGGAGGGACGTAAGGGATGACGCGGGGGGACAAGGGGTGGACAGGCCTGTGCTGGTCAGAGCCAGCCACAAGGGTATGGGAAGGGCAGGGTTCCCCACGTCGTGGTCGTCTCCCGTCTGTGTCATCATCCGTCCGTGTTGTCATTGTCGTCGCCGTCGAGGAGATAGTCAAAGGGAAGGAAAAGTTCCCCGACGACGACCAGAATGTTTTTTTTATGTTTGTATTTTGTGTCTGTGAACACGATTCCGGCTAAACCGATAGGCCTACTCCAATTGTGATGAAATTTTCTGAAGACCTTTGAAATCTCTGAACTTGGAACTGCACGATTCGAAAAATCAACCGAAAAATTATTCTCATGAAAATCGCAATTTTGTTTTTTCTCTTTTTGTTTTTGTTTGTTTTTTTGTGTGTTTGTTAACACGATACAGCTAAACCGATACTCCAATTGCGATGAAATTTTCTGGAGGCCTTCTAAATCCTGGACTTAGAACTGCCACGTTTTTGAGCGCAATCGAAAGATTATTTCTCGTGAAAATCGCAATCTTGCGATTTTTTTTGTTTGTATTTTGTGTGCCTGTGAACACGATTCCGGCTAAACCGATACTCCAATTGCGATGAAATTTTCTGGAGGCCTTCGAAATCTCGTAACTTAGAACTGCCAGGGTTTTGAGCGCAATCGAAAAATTAGTTCTCATTAAAATTGAAATTTTTAAGATTTTTTCGATTTAAAAAAAAATTCTTTGACTTATAACACCTACTTCTTTATCCGATTGTAATGATTTTATTCACAAACCATAATTTTATGAATAATACGGTATATATTCATGTAAAATTTTGAGCGCAACTGAAAAATTATTCTTATGAAAATCGCAATTGTACGGTTTTTTTTATTTTTAAAACAATTCTTCAAACTTATCACACCTACATGCTTTATCCGATTGTAAAATTTTTCACAGAACCTTAATTTCATGAATTAAATATGTGTGAAATTTCAGGCGTTTGAAAAAATTTTTTTTCGTGGAAATCGCAATTTTACGCTTTTTTCGTTTAAAAAACAATTTGTTCGACTTATAACACCTACAATCCGATTGTATCCGATTGTATCCGATTGTAATGATATTTTCACAGAACCTTAATTTTATGAAAATTGAGCGCAATCGAATAACTATTTCTTATAAAAATTACAATATTACTATTTTTTTTTTTTTTTAAAAAAAATTAAAAATTGAAGTAAATTTTTATTAATTTAAATTAATTTTAAAAAAATCTTCGACTTAGTAATAATTTTTTCACAGAACAACAAAAATTTCCCCATAACACATGGCAGCTCAATGCACCAATTACGCTCATCCAACAACGCGGGGGACTTAAGCGTTTTCTAGTAATTGGATGAGCGTAGCGAGCGTAGCGAGCGAAGCGAAGATTCCATTTCACTACACTGGAGAAAAAAATCCGGAATGTTTTTTTTTTTTTTTTTTTTTCTTTCTTTCTGTATTTTTGTCTGTCGGTTAACACGATTCCGGCTAAACCGATACTCCAATTGCGATGAAATTTTATGGAGGCCTTCGAAATCTCTAAAACTAAGAACTGCCACGTTTTTGAGCGCAATCGAAAAATTATTTCTCATGAAAATCGCAATTTTACGATTTTTTCGATTTTTAAAAAATTTCTTTCGACTTAGAACTCCTACATGCTTTATCCGATTGTAATGATTTTTCACAGAACCTTAATTTTAAGAATTAATATATTCTTTGTAAAATTTGTGCGCAATCGAATAATTATTTCTTATGAAATTTCAATATTACGATTTTTTCTTTTTTAAATTACGATTAATTAAAAAAAAAATAAGTAAATTTTTTATTTAATTTGATTTAATTTAAAAAAATTCAACAAAGTTCTGATTTTTTCACAGAACAACAGAAAATCCGCAAAACACATGGCAGCTCAATTCACCAATTACGCTCATCCAACAACGCGGCGGGACTTAAGCGTTTTCCTAGTGTATAATTGGATGAGCGAAGCGAAGATTCCATTTCACTACACTGGAGAAAAAAATCCGGAATGTTTTTCTTTTTTTTCCTTCTTTTTTTCTGTTTGTATTTTTGTATGTCTGTTAACACGATTCCGGCTAAACCGATACTCCAATTGCGATGAAATTTTCTGGAGACCTTCGAAATCTCTGAACTAAGAACTGCCACGTTTTTGAGCGTAATCGAAAAATTATTTCTCATGAAAATCGCAATTTTACGATTTTTTTCGATTTAAAAAAAATTCCTTCGACACCTACATGCTTAATCCGATTGTAATGATTTTTTCACAGAACCTTAATTTTATGAATTAATATATTTATGTAAAATTTGTGCGCAATCGAATAATTATTTCTTACGAAAATTTCAATATTACGATTTTTTCCTTTTTTAAAATTACGATTAATTATCAAAAAATTAAAATTTAAGTTAATTTTTTATTTAATTTAATTTTAAAAAAATCTTCAACTTAGTAATGATTTTTCACAGAAAACAGAAAATCCGCATAAGACATGGCAGCTCAATGCACCAATTACGCTCATCCAAAAACGCGGCGGGACTTAAGCGTTTTACTAGTCAATAAATAATTCATAAAATATTTTTTTTTTAAAAAAAAGCGCACCAATAATTTCGTTGTGGCGGAAATGACGATCGGTGGACGATAGTATTGATACTTCGCGGTCTTACTAAAACCCTTTTGTGAAGGTTTTTTAACACAAAATAAAAGCTTGAATAATTTTATTACATCTTTAGTTAACAGTATTGATAAGAATGTATGTGCCTGGTACTTTGTTTTTACTGATTTGACTTTTGTAGTAGTATATCTGACCACAACAACATCCACAGGCCACAGACAGGCAGCCGTCTGCCATTTTAGAATATTGTGGCTATTCGCGTATAGGGCTAGGCCTAGGCCTGGATATTAAAGTTCACTATTTCAATTATCAAGTATTATAGATAATAACAAATGTTTAAATGGACGCATCGTCCATTATTACGCAAGTGTCGCGCGAGGACGAACAACTAAGTAACTTTTGCCCTGAGAAAGGTAAGTAGGGGCGAATGTTTTGCCTAGGCCCTAGGCCTACGTAGGCTAGGCCTAGGGGCCTACCTAGTTATAGGCTAGGCCTAGGCCTAGGCTTGCAATCATAGGTGTTGCACCTGTTTGTCAGTTAGGTTTAAGTATGCCGTTCCCACAATGCTAGGACAAACATGGTAAAATACTTCTTCCTGTGGTTAGTTTTGCCTTTTAATATGGTAAGCCTAGCCTAGTAGGCCCCAGGCCTAACCTAGGCCCTAGGCTAGCCCTGCCTTTCTAAACCCACACTAGTTAGCGTAGGGGTAGGCCTACTTAGGCCCATGGCCCTGGTTTAACCTGCTAAGGCCCATACCCTACCTCCTCAGATTTTCCTAGGCATAGGATTATGAAATTCATCATGCCTAGGCCTAGGCCTACCCAATAAACTAACGCCCCTAAAACGAGAGATAATCCAAACACCCTCCCGCCGCCCGAAGTGTCTATACGTCCGACCCCGGGGGTCGGACGGCCAAGCAACCACAGGCTGTACGCCCGCTGAGCTTGTGGACGTAATTAAGTTCTCTGTGTACTTTCGTTAGGTTACCGTAGTCGAACTTTCCGCCTAGTTGTAGCCCTAGTACGCCGTGCCAGGGCTAGTTCTAGGATATAATTGATAAGAGCGCACCCGAAATCCTCAAGTTATGCGCTCCTTGGCCGTCTGCCGTCGGACGTATAGCACAAACTCAGCTCTACGCCCGACATCCTCTTTCTGAGGTATAGGGGAGGCGGGGCACAGTGGTGTACTTTTTGGCATTTATTTATTTTTTGCTCTAATAATGACTGAAACTGGATAAAAAATTACACAGTTAAAAGCTACATCCTTCTACAACCATAAAGTTAATCTAATTTCACAATACAAATGCAATCAAAAAGCTAAACAAAATATTCAAAGTCCTGCGTAAATAACACCACTGTGCCCCGCCTCGGGGCACAGTGGTTCATATGAAATAAAACATAAAACTGTGTAGGCCTACAGAAAGAGTAGATTTTATTAAAAAAAAATAATTTAAATTTAATCTAAACAAAAATTAAAATCATCATTTTAGGCCTATAGGCTTATCATAGTCTACATAGGGACTACCTTTTAATTTAATAACGCCTCATACTGGCAGAGATCTTTCCCGAACATAATTTTCCCGAGCGTTCTCTCGTAGACCCTTTGTTATTGGTGCAGAATTTTTTTTTATAATATCTGAAGGGATTGTGCAATGTTTGCTTTGGAAAACTGGAATGCTAGCTTCCTAGCCTCAACAGGAGGGAGGCATGATGCAGTTTGATGCCGTTATTGAAAGTATTCACTTAGCATACACTCAAGTTCAGAGTTTAACACTTTCCTAACTCCATAATAGGTGCCATCTTCTTCACTGTGTCCAATTCATCATATCTATTGTTCAAATCTTCAGCTTTAGCCTTCAAAACATATCTGTTTGGAAAATAGTTTCAGCTAGACCCTATTCCGTACTCTTTAGCAGACAACGGATGGATTAACCCTTTATTTAACAGCATTAAGCATGACTCCAGCATCAGTCATACCTAGGCCTATAACAGATTTCTTTTTCAATTTCTCACTATCTTGAAAGTAAAAACAACAAGTTAAAAAGAAATGTTACAATTATAACCTTACTTTTTTCATGTGGCGTTATAATGCACAACTGTGCCCCAGTGTACAATATTATTTAATTATGCATTTAAAACGACGTAGAATCAATGGAATTTGAATATCTCATACTTTATTTGTAGAGAAAACTCCAGAGATAATTATGTAGTAAAACAAAATGCAGAAATGTAGATGGAAGTCTTCAAATAACTGCAGCCTGGAGTCCAATTCTTGCATTGACGGATGCTGTTTTCTTCTTTTTATTTCCATTGGAGCTATCACAGCTTGATGTAGGCCAGGCATAGTAAATAATTGTATCATTAGTGCCAACACAATTTAAAAAAATATTGGCACCAAATTCAAAATAACACAATAAATATAGCCAATAAACCACTGTGCCTCTACCACCACTGTGCCCCGCTCTCCCCTACCCTAGACGTGGCCCCCGCCGCCCTCCCTTATGACCAGTTAATAATTTATTGAAATATCGTCCTACCGATATTAGGCCTTACAAGTAATTGGGTTAGCCCTAGGCTAAACCTATGCCCAATAGGGAATATTCCACTTCCGCAAATACTGTACGAATAGATTTTTTAGAAGAAGTATTTTGTCCCGATTACAAATATGTAGGCCTACTTTGTTTTTTCCGTGCAATAATAATCCAGTGATTTATAGCGTTTTAAAAGCAGCAGTTTTTTAAAGCGGCAAAAACGACTGTGACGTCAGAACTGTGTTGATCCAACGCCGGCTGGATAAACATACAACCAGACCAAAGATGTTGGAATAGTATTACAGTAGGATCGAGATATACATCAGACGGCGGTGTTTTAAACAAAGCAGCGCCTAGCGTAGCTACAGTAATGTAAACAGATGGCGGACATTTTACACTAAACGCCTAGCCAGAAAACGAGAAAAGTTGACATTGCAATCAAAAAACAAAACTGAAAACAGTCCTAGGTCTAGGCCTAGACGTAGAAAATTATTTATAATACAACAGTCTAGGCACATCGTTCCTGTAGGATATAGGCATTGGTATGTGAATACTAAAATTACTCACTTGACAAGCCTAGGCTTAACTTGCCAACCCTAGGCCTGCACGTTCATGTTCTGACACACATCCCGCACAAAAACCTTACTTTGATAACTAATTAAAGCCTATTGTAGATAAAGAATACCATGATAGTCCTAGGCTATGCAAAAATTTAAGACAAAATGCTCGTTATTCTTTAACACAATGATCTCGCGAAATCTCCTGTCACATACGAAAAAAGAAAAACAAAAGACGGTGAAAATGTACATCCCTGTGGAGTTGTTTTGTGTTGAGCGGATGGGCGAGCACCGCCGTCTGTATGTACAATATGTACAAATATACGTACCGGTACATTTAGTTTCCAATTGGCCTTGACTCAACACAGTTATGACGTAGTACCGTCCAAAGATGGCGCACGGCTCGTTTTTGGCGCGCAAACTGGGGGTCCAATTTACTTCTTGTTAAAATTACACAAAAAACATTTTTTTAATAAAAAAAGTGCAGTAACTGTTAAGACATGAATAAGAATTAAAATAAAATATAAATATTAAGTGGAATATTCCTATTGCAATGGGGTATATGCAAGAAGTTCAAAAATGCTAATTAATGGTGTTTCCTGATGTTCTTTTAATTCTAAACACAAAAAGATGGGTTAGAAACGTTTGAAAAAATGTATACTATAAGAAAACTGTGTTTAAAAATGCGTATTTTTCAAATGCCGCCGTGGCAACCGATAACGCGCTCTGATTGGTCGTGACATCACCCGCCATGTAAGAAGCACGTAGAGGCAGTGGACTTGCTTGGTTGACGCGCAACTCCAATACGCAGGCCGACCTGACAGAGTGGATTTAAGGAAGGCAGAGGCTAATAATATTAATTAACCAGAAATCTCTGATTCTAATAGGTAAATGAGTAATTAACCATACTTCACTGCCATTCGATGATAACGTACAAACCTACCCAAATTAACTTTCCCGCAAAACCTCCGTGCGCGAAACCACCGTAAGAACAGCTATCTAGGCCTAGGATTTTCAAGTATAGGTTTGGCTATTCGACGCCTAGAAGGGCAATATATACAAGAAAATATATTCATGTTATTTATACAGTAAGACACAATGAGTAATTTATCACACAATGCCACCACTAATTAATAACGAATATAATGTACCAAAAAATACGATTTCCCGTGCATAACCCCCGAGATTAGGCCTTAGCCTTATAGGCCGGCCGCCGGGCATATAGCTCGGCCTACAATTAAAACTTAATTTTGCACGTAATTTATACAGTAAGACGCATGAGTAATTTATCATAATACAATGCCTTCACTAATTAATAACGAATATAACGTACCAAAAAATACGTTTTCCCGTGCATAACCCCCGAGATTGTAGGACTAATAGGCCGGGCGTATAGCTCGGCCTAAAATTACCCTAAAAGTTAATTTTGCACGTAATTAATACAGTAAGACACATGGGTAATTTATCATAAAACAATGCCACAAATTAATAATGAATATAACGTACCAAAAAAATACGTTTTCCCGTGCATAACCCCCGAGATTGTACGCCTATAGGCCGGGCATATAGCTCGGCTTACAATTAAAAGTTAATTTTGCACGTAATTTATACAGTAAGACACATGAGTAATTTATCATATTAATACTATGCCACCACTAATTAATAATGAATATAACATACCAAAAAAATACGTTTTCCCGTGCATCCCCCGAGATTGTAGGCCTAATAGGCCGGGCATATAGCTCGGCCTACAATAAAAAGTTAATTTTGCACTTTTATAGATTAGAAAATGATTTTAAAAGCTCACGGACATTAATAATTAGCATAATAGTTTTGGCAACCACAACCCATGCTTATTTACCACCGTGAGGTTAGCCGCGATCAGGATTTTCACTTTTATGTAGGATGGCTATTCGACGCCAAGAAGGGTAATGCATACAAGAATACATATTTTTGTAACTTATACAGTAAGATAAATTAGTAACTTATCATAATACAATGCCACCTCTAATTAAAACGAATATAATGTGTAAAAAAAAAAAAAAGTGCGAAACCCCCGAGATTATTGACCTATAGGCCGGGCATATAGCTCGGCCTACAATCTAAAAGTTCGTATCGGCAGCCACAACATTCCCTATTAGCCAGTGGCGTAGCTACCGCCCCCGCAGCCCCCGCGACTGCGGGGGGGCCCTGGCCTGACAGGTCAGGCTACAGAGGGTCCCTTCATCTTTCGAAATGAATTTTGAAGTAAAAAATCTCGCAGAACTTACCCCAAAATTACATCTTTTGTAAAAAAAAAAAAATACGCATTAGTTCAAGTTGACAAAAGAGAAGAATGAACCGTGATAAACCAATTCTACACATATTAACATAAAAAATGCACACACCTCTAAACATTTGCACAATTTTGTCAAATCACCCTAGTTGAACATGGCCAATCATCTGTGACATGACTACTGTCAGTTCTGTCAAACTTTTTTTTAATTTTATAAAGAACTGGGTCGTATTAGTAAGATTCCAATTCCAGATTCTTTTGAACAGGGATATTTACAAAATGCCTTTTCAGAGAAATCTCATTTCACATAGTATATAACTCGGTCCATTACACTAATAAATCATGACAACCCTCTGTTGTCTGACAGAGGGATGTTTCGATGATGGCATGCAATTATTAGTTCATTGACATATCATTCACACTTCAAGTGATCCTATGACTTCACACCCATTTTAATCAACATCATCAACATAGTCAGTATTATCATAAGTAGGTGAGTGATTATTTTTTATATTATTATTTAAAAGTGATGCAAGTAACCCATCCACTGTTGTTTTTGTCGCTAGATTTGTTGATTGGTGTGTGTACGTAAATGTATGCATGCAAGTTTAAAAATGTGTATTTTCTGGGGTGTTTTCATTTATCATTAATGGTGTTGATATTATTAATATAACATAATGGTTTTAGTAAATAAATGTATGAGGGATGTCATCGAAATCGCGTTTTAGGCCATCAAACATAATGTAGGGCCCAAAAATTTTTCACCTACGGTGTAAATGCCTCCGGCGGCTGGGGCTTTGCCCCAGACCCCAGCTATTCCGCGCAAGTCGCGGGGGGGGCCCAGGAGATGTTGCTACGCCACTGCTATTAGCCTATCATTACTATGTTACTATGTCAATTTACGCCTCAAATCTTTGGGAACACTTAAATACAGCTTATTTAGCGAAGCTACACAAGTGCTAGTGCATAAAGGAACAACACAATACTTATAATTCGATATTCATTGCTGATTGCCGCGAAAGCCCTGCGCGTGTTATCCCATGCGTCCGCTGGTAGCCTACATGGCCGGTGACGTCACGAAAATGGCGCGCGACCAGGTGCGTTTCAAAACACTAATTTGACCAAGAAAACTAAAAACAATATTACGGCCAAACTAATGAATGTAGAGATCTAATTTTTTTTTGGTGTTCTATAGGGTGTTAGTGGCTATCGAAAAAATACACTTACAGAATTTGTGCAAATAGCCTATTGGGTAGGCTTTACTCTTTCGGATGGGACAAGCCAACTGTGGAAAAGTAGGTAGCTACGCTTTCGGTTGGGGTCAGTCAACTTTTTAACACTATTTTTCCATTAAAAACTATTCTAGGCCTATATCATAATTTTACACATTTATGAATAAAATACTGGGTAGCCTTCTTATTCGGATCAGGGGCCCCAAAACAAAACAAAACAACGTATTTTCGTTACATTTTCCTATGCCTATCATCATTATGATTGTTAGGCGGAGGCCCTTATGATAGTGAAATAAGTAAAACAAATGTATTTTTGATAATAGCCTAACGGGAGTATTTAATTGGAAATTAAGTTATAAACAAGTTCATTATTTGACAACACACTTCAACACTCACCTCACCTCTTTGCCATTTTGATTAACACACACTTGTACCAACACCAATAAATTAATTTTTATAACAAAGGGTCAACAAAAACTCTAAATCCTTTACTACCTCTAATTTCTTGATTTTTGTGTGTGGGTAAGTGTTTCAAGGTTTTTTTTAAGGCCGAGTCTCGAACCACGATCGTGGCTGCTGCTGAAAACCTCAGACGCCACGGTCGTGGGATGTAGGTGTATCCCTTGATCCCATGGTGGTAATTTAACATGGAGTTTTCAATTACGACTGCATGGGTGGTTTCTAGTTGGAAATAACCAATATCATTGTATAAATAGTGTTCAGCACATATTTATGTAGGGTATTGTAAATTATGTTTTATTCATACGTTTTTCACAATAAAATACGTTAAGGCTTTTCGACCGCGTTTTTCTATTTTCCAAAATATGCTACCAAGTCAAAATATAGTGAATGGCTTTGAAACCTGGCTATTTTAGAAAATCAAAAATATTTTTTTCAAATTTTTCTGATCCGGTACACGGCTAATATAGCCACCTCAAAATAATTTCCAACTTCAATTCGCCAAGGCACACCATTCAACGTAGGGTGTTGTGTTTTTGTGACATTCATTTTCAACTGTTTTTCTATAGACTGACTGAGAGAAAAAAGATTTTTTTTGACAATTGTCTTTCCTGCAAATTTTTTCGTTTGGCGGTATTTCTTACCGATTTGTACCGCCAAACAAAAAAATTCGCAGGAAAGACAATTGTTTAAAAAAATCTTTTTTCTCTCAGTCAGTCTATTGAAATACAATTGAAAATTAATGTCACAAAAACACAACACCCACCGTTGAATGATGTGCCTTGGCGAATTGAAGTTTGAAATTATTTTGAGATGGCTATATTGGCCGTGTACCGGATCAGAAAAATTTGAAAAAAATATTTTTGAATTTCTAAAATAGTCAGGTTTCAAAGCCATTAACTATGTTTTGACTTGGTAGCATGTTTTGGAAAATAGAAAAACGCGGTCAAATAGCCTTAAAAGAAGGAAAAAACCTAGCACGATATGCATTCGCCCGCGGGATTTAAATGCTTACCACGTAAGTTTTAACAAAAATAAACAACTTTTACAACAATCAAAGAGAATTACGCATGTTATTATTAGAACCACGAGGTTTTCTCATTTATTGGCCAATACATTTTAAACCACAATATTCAGTGGCGATTTTAGGTCTAGGCGCGCGCCTAGGGCCCCTTGATCTAGGGGGCCCCCAAATAAATATATTTCCATATTGTTTTTCTGTGCTCGTCACTGCCAATATACTTTCTTGGGTATTATTTCATTTAGTAACTTAATATTATCATCTTCGACCAATTAATCGCTTTGGTAAAATGTAATGCATTGTAATATGTACATATTCTTAATTTGTCTTTTGTGTATGTGTTTGTGAAAGTTAATATTCTGCATCTGGGACGCAACGATGACATCTAGTAGAGATAATCTATGGTCGATTTTTTATTTTTATTTAAGCAATAGGGCCTAGTTTTGGTCTAATGGCTTTTAAGTTCACTAGGAAGCTTTGCAAACGCTTTTTCAGGCGCGTTGTTGGAATGAGCGTAATTTTTTAAAACGAAAAAGTGTAGCCTACAATTGCATTTTTTATGAGAAATAATTTTTCGATTACGCTCAAATTTCTCACAAATATATAAATTCATACAATTAAGGTTAGCTGCGAAAAAATCATTACAATCGGCAAGCATGTAAGGTGTTAAAGTACCTAGAAGAAATTTTAAAAATAAAAAAAAATCGTAAAATTGCGATTATCATTAAAAATAATTTTTTGATTGCTCTCAAATTTCACACGAATGGGTGGTACAGTAAGGCTGTCAGTTAAAATCGTCCCACAGTACGGCCATCTTTGATCACATGTTTGAGTCGTGACGTCAGGGGGCGGAGCTAGACTACTCGTCCATTGAAGAAACTACAAACAATGCAATATCTAGACAGGAAGTAGCCGAAGCATTAAAATACATGAAAAATGGAAAAGCATCAGGAGAAGACGAAATAGTAGTAGAGATGATTAAGGCAGCGGGGGAGACGGGCATAGACTGGATGTGGAGAGTTATCAGTGCAGCATGGAGAAATAAGAAGGTGCCAGAGGACTGGGGGAAGGGAATCATAGTAGGTACCAACCTTCAAGAAAGGGGATAAGAAGAAATGTGGAAACTATCGAGGAATCACCCTGATGAGCCAGTGTGCAAAAATATACGAGAAAATACTGGATCGGAGACTACGACAACAAGTTGAGCCAAATATGAGAGAGGAACAATATGGGTTTAGAGCTGGCCGCTCAACCATTGACCTTATATTTGCACTCGGACAAATCATGGAAAAAAAATGGGAACAAGGAGAAGAAATGTATATGGTCTTCCTGGACCTAGAAAAGGCATATGACAGTGCCCCAAGAGCTAAAGTATGGGAATGCCTAAAAGCTACAGGAGTGGAAAAGAGTCTAGTGGCAAGAATCCAAAGTACATATGCCATAAGCAAGAGCTGCGTACAAACAGAACAACCTGGTTTGAAATAAACAGTGGTCTACGACAAGGCAGTGTGATGTCTCCTACACTGTTCGCCATTGTAATGGATGCCATACTAAGAAAAGTAGAACCAACCGAAAGCAAAATGTCAAAGACGATGATATTTGCCGACGATATAGTGAGATGGGGAGATTCCATTGAAGAAGTCCAGGAAAGTATAGATAAGAGTGAGATGTTAAAGTAACCTGAGATGTTAATAGTAACCAAGAAAATTAAACCGAACCAGAAAAAAGTAACACTACGTGGAGAAGAGCTGTCAATTGCAGAAGAATTCAAATACCTGGGAAGTATTCTGACAAAGGATGCCAAAATAACAGCAGAAATATCAAGAAGAATCATACTAGCACACAAATTCTACCAAAGCGTACTAACTACTATGGAAAGAGGAAATATCAAACAGATGTAAAATGATATTATACAAAATGTACTTTCTCCCAATTTTGTCATATGCATCAGTGACATGGACAATAGGAGGAAAGGAAGAGAGCAGACTGCAAGCAGCAGAGATGAAATTCCTAAGAAGTGCGGTGGGTATAACAAAACTAGACAAGGTACGAAGCATAACAACAAGAAACAAATTAGGAGTGGAAAGTCTATGAGATAAAATAGGAAGAGGAAGACTCAGGTGGTATGGACATGTAAGAAGAATGAAGCAAGACAGAATCCCAAGACGAGAATTTGAACGTACATGTGGGGGAGTACGAAGAGTTGGCCGGCCAAGAGATAGATGGCGGGACCAAATAACGCAAAGCGTCGAAGAAAGAGGGAAAACATGGGATAGGGTTAATGAAGAAAGACTCTGGGAGGACAGGAAGAAGTTGAGAGAATTATTAGAAATGCCGGTTATGGAAGAAAACGAGGAAGAAGATGAGGGGTGCTGAGCCTGGCTAGCAAGCACTAGAAGATAGCCCGAGAAACTGGTGACTCGTCACCCCCCGACCCGACGAATGTTGGAAAAGGGTGTTTGATATATATATATATATTTTTCAGATTAAAAAAATGGACATTTTCAAAATATTCAAAAAAGGTGTCAAAATAATGCAATTTTAAGTTTTGTTTCACTTTTTAGTAATAAACATGAACCAGTTAGTAAAATGCAAGAAGAATTTTTCCAAAAATCCAAAAATTCAAAATTTAAGCCAAAATAGCATTGAGTTTCCCTATGCAGTTACAGTAACGTGATCACTCGTACGGGGTTTCAGCAACCCCAGCCACGTTCAGACCGGCAGTATAACGACACTAAAAGCCCTAATGATTAGAGGGTTACAAATTTCGCTAACAGAAATGATAGAGTGACTTGAAGGTACTGAGAAACTAGAGTCGGTAAAGCAGTCCGATGCAGACAAACGGAGTCGAATGTAGACCCTGGGGTTTGTAGAACCCCACGCGAGTGACGGAGGGTTAAAAGATATGTAGCCTAGGCCCTAGTATTTAAATTGATATCCGGCGAGTATAGTAGACGAGATAATAATATCGGAATGTTGCATCCGGCATTTTCTTGATTTCGTCACTTTTGACAAGTAGGATTGTAAACAACTTTTTGGAAATTCTACAATCCATGGAAACGTGTGTAAAACCCATTAGAATGTCAAAGGGGAGGAGGACATATCATTATTGAATGTATTATAGTTGTGCCTACAATATTAACACAAGAGGACCATGTTTTTTACTTCCAGGAGAGTCTAAATTATACAAAATCTGATGACGTTCGGGTCAGGCCTATTGGGTTGAGTTCCATTAGCAGAACACTCCGCTCTGCCGCCATTGAAACTCCATGTTATTCGTGAATATTCGTTTTTGCTGGATTAAAATTCAATTGCAATTAGACTATTACCCTACTCACATAAAAGAAAAACACATAATAGGCCTAAATAAATTAGGAACCCTGTTGTTAGTTACACAGGTTCCATTTTAGCTTTTATTTGTAAATTACATAACTGTGATATGTAGGCCTAGCTATGTTGCCATCTTGAGCCGTTCGGCTATTGGCGACTTAGCTTTGCGGAACTTACTTCAACTTTCGAGTTTGATTGTCGACCACACAGAGCATCTATGATTGTCCGAGATGTTTTAAATCGAAGGTATTTTTAAAGGAAGCCTAAAAGCAAAAACTGACAAAACCTGACCTGACCGCCTGAAGTCATAATTGAATGTATAGGCTAGATATATATATATATATGTTGTTTAACCTTGGCTTTATAGTAGGCGACTATGACGCTGTTATTTTAGTAGCCTACTTTAGACAGAAATTAAAAATGTTATTACACCGGGGATCGAACCCGGTATTTTGGGTATAAATAGGGTTTTTGACTCGGCAGTGTGATATTCTGCCTGGGGTAGAATTGACCCAGAGCATGTCTCTGCTAATCATAAAAGGCAATTTAAGAGAAAAAGTCCACCTTGCAAACTAGGGGTGGGATCCTTAACCGGTTAACCGACTAACCGCCCGTGGCTGAAAAGCCGGTTTGTGATTTGTCTGCTCCTGTTAACCGTGAGCATTATAATGGCCTGTGTAAACAACACTTCAAGTGAAAAAACAATAATTTTTTTCGAATTTAGTGTAGTGCAGCTGTCAGCTGATCGCCATAGGTACTCGAGTGCATCTCGGTAGGGTTGCACGTGTATTTGGATGGCGCAAGGATAATTGTTTCGTAGCCACTCACTCAAGGTCGTGACTCTTGACTTGAGTCACGTGACACCGGGGGAGAGAGAGAGATAGAGAGCAACTGATCGTGAGCTTGACTGGAATGGAATGAATTCGAGATAGGTTCCACAGTAGGCCCCTATGTTATTGTTGAGGTTAATGGCAGGCCTTCTGATGACAAATTTAGTTTTATTTCGTAAGAACACAAATATAAGGAGACCGTTCTGTCTTGCTACTCGCCAGCTTGGTGAGGGGGGGTTCTTATTCACATTTTATCACCAAGACGTTATTCCAGCCAGAGATTACTGCTGTGGTTATCTATGGTATGGTACTGTAGCCAAATTTTGTTCTGTCATTGTCAAGACGAGATTACGTGCTTCTGATCCCAGCCAAGATCTTTATTTAATCCAGTCGTGAGTTTAACACAATCATTTCGCGCCGTGCTGTTCATGGAGAAATAAACTGAGCCACGTCAATGGTAGTATTTTATAAAGGTCATGTTGCGGGTTAGAGCATGGCTCCTTCAGCTGCATTACGTAAGAAATGGAATGGGGGACGCCGCGGTTGGCTGCGGGCCAACTGATAAGCACAGCGTTCTCAACTGTACCGATAATAAAAATAAAAAATGCCCCCCCCCCCCCTTTTCCATTACAGATTTTGATTAATCGGTTAACCCCGGTTAATATCGCCAATTAATCGATTAGCTAATTAACCGATTTATCCCACACCTATTGCAAACATCTGAAACGTAACACGACCCCGGCGACTAGGTAAAGCCCCACGGTGGTCCGTCACTGAAACATAATGCAGTGTTCGACTACACTACTAAAACCAAACCCGTCGGTCTCCACTGAAACGTAACCCCTAAAGGTTGGCCCTTAAGACCTGCCCTAGTCCTAAACTTCGGAGGATCGACCTGATTATGATTTTCTATGCATACATAGGCCCTCTCGGGGTTAGGCCTATGCTGCCCCAAGACTACGATTATGCAAATCAAGCAATGAAAAAGTGCTCTCCTAACTAACTCAGGGGGAGGCCCTCTCACTCGGCGGGAAAACTTAAACAAACGCAATGCCCTAGCAGAACAAGACATACATAGGTGGTGACGACAATGAACAGGTGACCCGTTGGGTACGACTTCCCGTTTAGAAGCCGACTCAACCTTACCCAGTGCGCTAGCGCTGCGCCTCGCCGCTGGAGCTCCACGTCCTCGGATCAGCTGGGCGGTCCACTCGTTCTTAAATCTACCACTATGACTATGAATGACGCTTGTGCGTTATTAATATGTGAATCGCTGAAGGCCGTGCATTAATTAAATCAATGATGAGACTGAGATTAAAGGTCGTTTGCATGCCCCTGATGAATTGAGAGATGTTAACTCGGATATCAAAAGATTGTTTTAATGAAGTTAAATTATGCAAACATGTGGACAACAAATGAATTTAGAATAGAAACTTGGATCCAAAGCAAAAATTGAATAAATAGATTACCGTGAACATACATAAAACAATACAATCAGTCTTACTCTAAATCAACCAAATTAAGTACTCAACGCTATCTTGATGTACGATGCTGCAGTAATACGGGGTGGGACGATGCCCTCTACTTGGCACGTTCGAAGGTGGCGTAGGCGCTCCGGACCCTCGGGGCGAATTCCGCAGTTGCGGATCGACCTCCTTCCCATCTTGGCGTCCTGGGTGGACCTCGAAGTGGAATTGTAGAAATGGTACTTACTCAGCATGTAGACAGGGTAGGCAAGATAATATAGGCGTTGAATCGGTACTAATTAATAACGATTCGGTTGATCCGATGCCTAGCCACGATCTGGACCACGTGGTGTATGAATTATTGTTCGACGTAAAAAGAGCCCTCAACTTGGGGATATTCAATTAAATGCATGTAGATTGCCACTCCCGATCTAATAAAAACTGTGAAACTTTACTTAGAATGACCATTGTCTCGCTGGTGTCGTCGACTGCCCGGTGGCGTCGGTCGTATTATGGCTACCACATACTGGTGGGTCGCCTGAAAACACTCCCGATTTCTCCGAATTGATTGTAAATTGAGTGATATCTAATTCAAAGCCATACATAACCTTTGCACATGGAACCGCTCTCTTGCACGTTGAGAGGCGTGTGGCTCCATTGCCCTCGTAGATCGACTTCGCCTGCTTGATAGGCCCGCACTCGGAAGATACGTGAAAAGCGACTTGCTCGTCTGAAGGCTGTATCTTAGTGAACGAGGCTCTGCTCGTGTTCCCGTCGCAAAATCTCCCTGTTCCGGTGGCCTATGCGGTGACGTTGGCCATTGTCCTTGGCTACATCTACCCCGTTCTGACCGCTGATTGGTTGCTGCGTGAAGAAACCAACTATCTCACTCTGCCAACTCAAGCTGCTAGGCTGCATTCCAATCGAAGCCTACCTCGGTTTTGCACAGATTTAGACAACCAAAATTCACCCCGTTGGTACAGCAAATAACATTGCTGACCGTTAGCCAATTTAGACTTATCGCACAAGCCTAGGCTATCTTCATATGACCTTAGCCATGATCACTAGCTTTCCTATGAGGACAAGCTTAATTTATGTAAATTAGGCAAAAATTATGTAAAACTCGAAAATTATTAATTATGCAAATTTGAAAAATATGTAAATTTTAGGTTTCAAAAACTGAAAAATAGGGACCAATATGGCCGCCCTGGGCTGTACAGTCACACATCATAGTAGGAAGAGGTAGTATTATTACTCCCCAAATATAGAGGCGAGCTCTGGCGGTCGTCGTCAGGGAACTTTCCTCTTCCCTTTGACTACCTCCTCAACGACGACGACGAAGAAGAAATTACAGAAATTATAGTGAGTGTGAGTGAATTATGAACATCTTAGGCATTGAATTTGTTAATACGTTTAGTAATGAAAGATTGCAAGGTTTACTCAATGTCCCAGCAAAATTTAGGAGAACCTTGGTTCGATATATCTTGGTCACTGCTTCAAATTTCGAGCCAATTTTTCAATTTATTATTTCTGTAGGTTTAAATCGCAACGGATTTTGATCATTTTGCTAGCAGTTCTTAGTTACCTGGTCAGGAATGTCTGTTTAAAATTTCAGCTCAATCTATTTGGCCGTTGGCCGGCGACGACAATGACAACACGGACGGATGATGACACAAGCCGGAGACGACCATGACGTGGGGAACCCCTACCCTCCCCTTACGCTTGTGGCTGGATCTGACCAGCACAGGCCTGTCAACCCCTTGTCCCCCCACGTCGCCCCTTACTTTCCTCCCCTTGGAAAGAAGAAAACATGGTGGTAATCCACAATTATGGAAAAAGAAAATTTGGAAGATTCCAATACACTTGACATGGGCACTGATAACTCTACTGTTGAGTGCCCTAAAACAACAATAACTAACTAACTCAAATGCCCACATTTGGCCTATGATGCCATCATGCTTGATCTAGTCAACCATTAGAGACGAGCCTCCCTTTCCTCCCTCTTTATGCCGTTGGGCATTGCTTTACGCTCATTTGCCAGACTGGCACAACTAGCCTACACATAGAAAATTATGAGGATGAACAATAATGCTTTTAGACGATCATACACAAATTGTATTAATAGGCAGTGAACATTAGTATTTTTTTTTCAAATTCTGGACAAAGTGACGTACGGAACGGGTCAATTCCTCCATCCGGACACATATGTTCAAATCCGAAATTCCGGACGATTGGCAACCCTAGCTACGGTACCTAGCAGGTACCCTACGCCTACATGTTTATGTTGGATGAACTTTTAAACAGGGTTCGGCTTGCATTCGGTATGGGCTTGCAATCCAGTAAATGCGGTAACTTTGGGCCCTAATTTGAAAAGTTGCTGTTCTGCAGGAACTTAACCATATCTGATTCTACATTGTGTGTTTCAGGCCTTGTACAATTGCCACGTGTGGAAAACGAACTATTAAGTAATGGTAAGTGTGACTAGCATGTGCAAAGCACTGCACAACACATGCACATGCTCGATAAATGCACACACACTCACTTGTACATGTAGGCCCTACGGCTTAGTGCTGGCAAATGGTGGGAAAAAACAGGAAATTTTCAAAAAAGCCGTTTTTTTTCTCGTTTTTTCATCATACCGGTACCTGGGAAAAATTGAAAATTGAGGAAAAATTTATTTTTTGTTTGGTTTCATCTCCTTTGTTAGCCTATAATGATTTAGGAGTGTGGTAAAAATGAGACACAAAAGCAAACTTTCATGTGTACAAGCTACATTTTACATCTAGTCCAATGAAAGTTGATGTTACAATCTTCAGCACCCCTATCTGAATGAAATGGTGACTGTTACGAAACAATAACTACCCGTTAAAGCTCAATAACTAAAATGAACTGTGACAAGTTTTAAGAGAATATTGATACTAAATTACTTATTCAAAGGAAAAAAAAGCTCTACAATTTAGTTTGATCAAGTTGCTCGTAACTAGGGCCTTTGAGAATACACAAAATAAAAAACAAGCGCACAAATGCCTTTGAAATATAATGAATGGCCACTGCCATCTCATCTTTTAAGTCTACATTTCCAACAGTGACATTACATTTTAATTGTTATTAATTTAACTATTATAAAATAGGTACCGGTAATTAAAAACAGTCTCATTTTTTTCTGATGTTGTGGACAAAAATGAGACGGTTGTGTTTAAATATGAGACAATCCATTTCTAGGCTAACATAGCAGTTCTAGAGGGATGGGATGGCAAAAATGAGACAGACAAGGAAAAAATGAAGAGAAATACTTTTTAAAATGTTTAGTTACGAGGTCGATTGACCGTTTTATTGACAATTCAGTATTATGGGTGCAGTGTAACATGGAATTTGGTACTTTATGGCTAAAATCTTAGCAAAACGAAATAAAATTAGACAGATTAATATTAGTTGTAAAGATTATCAAACTTGATGTCATGATGACCAGATAAGTCTGGGTAAAGGCGGGAAAATGGCATTATCATTGAATACGAGCGTCTCATATTTGTCCAAATGAGTGTCTCATTTTTAGCATCCAACTTAGGTTAGAGTTTTACAAATTAATTATGCTAGAGGGCAGCATAAGCATCGTGATGAAAATGACCATTGGTCCATTAAGCATGTTTGTAGAAAAAGTTTCAGTCATTGACTTTTAATTTTAACCTAACATAGCTCTGCATATCAAAGTTTAAGTCAAGTTGTCAAGAGATTTTCAGCTGATTTTGCAGTGTTGTTTTTAAATCGAATTTGAAATAACAAGAAATGAAATCTTAAAGTGGATGCTTATTTCATATTATGCAAACAATTCTGAAGTTTATTACTACCTATTGTATTGGTTGTCAGAATAAGTCAATTAGGCTTTTATAAATTGCCACTAGGCCTATCTCATTTTTACCCAGTTTTTGGTGTGTCTCATTTTTACCACACTTGACTCTACTCTTAACCATTTTCTTTAGTAAGCTGACTAATCAGTTGTTCTGTCAGTATTTTTGGGCTTGAATTCAAAGTTGAAACAATATCTAGATCTCATAGTTGGTAATTTGGATTGGGAAAAATGATGGGACACACTTCAGGGTCACAAGGAAGTCACAACTCACAATACAGTACACTTGATACTATTATCTGGCACCTTTGCCTAAGGCTTGTCAGAGGCCTGTAATGTACTAGGAAAACCCCAAAGTCGTTAGATCAGTGAGTGAGCCATGTGTTGAGTACCTAGTAACATTCCCTTTCTTCCCCCTACCTAAGGCCTCCCCAAGCCTATCATAGGCTAGAGTGGCGCATTATGGCCTTACAGTAGACGCGCCCTTATATCAACTGAACTAAAACCCATATTATTTATAAGCTACCTTATTTACTTTATAATTATCAAACTTAAGAGGATGGGATAGTCGCGAAATTAAAACCACGCAAAATTACAGTTTTTTCGTGATATCTCGAGAACAATGCTAAATATCTAAAAACTGATTCTAAACCGAATTGTGGTTTTGTTAGAACAATATAATGCAAGAAAAAATATTGTAATGTGATGGTAATTAGGTTTTTTATTAGAAATTTAATTTAATTTTTAATTTTTAATTTAATTTATATCTTAAATACAAACCGCATTGATTATTATATTTGAATATTTTTTCTTGCATTATATTGTTCTAACAAACCCACAATTCGGTCTAGAATCAGTTTTTAGATATTTTGCATCGTTCTCGAGATATCACGAAAAAACTTTAATTTCGCGTGGTTTTAATTTCGCGACTATCCCATCCTCTTGAATGTAAATGTTCCCGGGTACTCAACACATGACTCGCTCACTCCTCAAACAACGACTTTGGCGTTTTCCTAGGCTAGTTGGCTAAGGCGCCCTTATACCCGAATATGAGGAAGATCTAGGTTCAAACCCCCGGTCGGGAAATATTTTTTAATTTATGGATTTTATTTTTTAAAAAAATGTACAACTTAAACCATGTTTTGAAATGCATAGACAACAATAGGTATGGAAAACAAAGCCAGTACAAAATACGAGTAAAGATTACAAGGTTTACTCAATCTCCCAAATGAATTTGGGGGAACCTTGAGTTCATGGCCTGACAAAAATGATTCGATAAAAATGACTTCTTCAAGAACAAAACCATTGTCGTTAAAATAAAACCTATACAATTTAAGCATATTTTCCAATTTATTATTTCTTGTAGATTTAAATCGCAACGTATTTTGCTAATTTTCTTACAGTTCTCAGTTACCTGATCACGGATGTCTGTTTAAAATTTTGGTTCAATCTGTTTGGTCGTTCGGCCGTATGGGACCAAAAAAACGAGACTTTTTTACAAATAGACAGATTAATCACGACAAAGGCCCGTTCGACTTGAGTTGTCGACTACATTTGCTGCGCTCACTCGTCTAACAAAAGTTATGCACACACATTACACAGTAATAAAATTAATACAATAATGTTAGGCTTTAATAACCTGACTAGTATGTAGGAACGTTGACGTAGTATAATATTAATAAAGAAAACGGTACCTATCAGACTTTATTCTTGAGTCTTACTCTTATGCCAATTATTCACCTTTTACATACCTAGTACAGTGGGCTACATATAGTAATAAAATACTATGCAAATAATAAAATAATGTTTGACTTCTAACTCAACTAGTAATATAGGAACGACAAACAAAACATCCACATAAACTATTTCAGACTTCTTGTAAATGACTTGACTTATTGTAAATTCCCGGCCTCCTGTTATTTCATCTACAATTTTATTAAATGTCATGCTTCCATTACAAAAATCTTACCTATGTTTGATTCCTACTCTAAATGCTAGACATTACATTAGGCCTACAGGGTAATTTCATGTCAATCAACCAGGCCATTTCCATGACCATTTCCGATTTTGATGAAACTTTGCAAATCTACTCTTACTACCTAACATGTAGATTGATTGTGGAAAATTTTGTATTCCTGACGCGCTTAGTTTTTGAGTTATGCCCCGCTCAAAAACTCAAATTTGGCGACGCCGAGCGGCGTACCGTATATGGTAAGTTTTCCGTTGGACGTAAAAGGGAAGGCTAATTTTAAAAAAATTATACAGTTTTTTATTGCCAATTTAATTTATATGTATTTGAATGCATTACTGATTGTGAGAGTATGTAAAAAATCCAAATTTGTTTTGGAACCTACCCTACAAGAAAAAGTATCTTTTAAATTTAAAAAAAAAAACTGTGTTTGTTTAGATGTTTTTTACATGTACAAAAAATTTGGGATGGGATGGCATTGGGATCATGATATATCACAAGGTCATGCACCAAATGTGTATAATGTGTCAGTTTTTACCTTCGGTTTTTATTTTTCAAAGAAATTAATTGCGGCAAATTTGAATTTCACTACAAATAACACATTTGGTGCATGACCCTGTGATATATATCATGATCCCAATGCCATCCCATCCCAAATTTTTTGTGCATGTAAAAAACATGTACAAAAACACATTTTTTTCAAAAAAATTTTAAAAGATACTTTTTCTCGTAGGGTAGGTTTAAAAACAAATTTAGATTCTTTACATGGTTTCACAATCAGGATTGCATTCAAATACATATAAATTAAATTGCCAATAAAAAACTCTTCAATTTAAAACAAAAATTAGCCTTTTACGTCCAACGGTTCAAAACTTACCATACACGGTACGCCGCTCGGCGTCGCCAAATTTGAGTTTTTGAGCGGGGCGTTACTCGAAAACTAAGCTCATCAGGAATACAAAATTTTCCACGATCAATCTACATGTAGTAAGAGTAGATTTGCCAAGTTTCATCAAAATCGGAGATGGTCAAGTTTTATTTCAGGCTCGACTTGGTTGATTTGACGTGGAATGACCCTACATGTTATAACAGTCAATAACTATAATATAAGCTATCATAGGAACTAGTGAATTTTCGTAACCAAATTGCCTTAAAATGTGTAAAACTTGCAATATTCGGCCTCGAAATCCACGGAATAATAATTCCACTGCCATATTTGAGTTGAGTTCCCCATGGTCGATTGAATGGAAAAAATGGTGCCACATGCCCCTCCCTTTAGATGTGAAAGTGTTTTTACACTATAGGCTCCAAAGATGGCCACCATAGGTAAATGGATTGAGAGTTGAATCGACTCCCGGCTCGTTGGTCTTGTAGTTAGCGTATCTGCTTCCAATGCAGAAGGTCCAGGGTTCGAAAGTCAGAAGTTTTTGGTGGTGGCTGTTTTCCTCCGTTTTTAAATTACTAGTGAGATTATGGGCAATGTTACAAAAGTAACTATTAAATTCATTAGCAATCGCAATTAAGTCAAATTAAGAAGCAGAAAAATCATTGTTCCTAGCACCAACCTCCGAAAAAGAGATATCGGAAGTAGTTAAAAATTTAAAGAACAAAAATTCTTGTGGGCCAGACGGCATACCAATAACACTGATTAAAAAATGTATCCACAACATTGCAAATCCGCTATGTTTTGTTTTTAACAATTGCATTGAAACTGGTATCTTTCCAGAAAAACTAAAGGAGGCCAAAGTAATTCCACTCCACAAAAAAGGCAAAAAATCCCTAGTAGAAAACTACAGACCAATATCTATTTTACCCGCATTTTCAAAAATTTTAGAATCTATATAAACACTCGTATTGTAGCATTTCTCGAAAAGAATAACTCAATTTCTGAATGCCAGTATGGATTCAGAGCAAATAGATCTACCCACAACACAATCGTGTTAATTGTATTGAAAAAAAGACTCCGGTAGCAGGAATTTTTTGTGACCTCACTAAAGCATTCGACTGCATGAATCATAACATCCTACTGGACAAATGCAGTTACTACGGCATCAGAGGCACCCCGCTAGCTCTTATTAAATCCTATCTTAGTAGCAGGCAACAAAAAGTCGAGGTAACCCACACTAATGAATTCGGGACTGAAATCAAGTTTCTCTCCGATAATATGAATATCTCTGTTGGAGTTCCTCAGGGTTCAATAATAGGTCCTTTATTCTTTCTAATATTTATCAACGACTTTCCTTTTAATATACTAGACTCTGAAATGTTTGCCGATGATGCAAACATAATAGCCATACTTGGATGTATAAATGCGATATTATAATAATTATTATCCATTATCATTTGTAGGTATGTTTTTTTTTAGTTTAATCTAGGGCGATGGTCGTTCGCCCGCAGCCAAGCGCACGCGACTGCTAGTAGGCAATGATAACTCGACCCTGTTAACTCCTACCCGAGTTGGGGGGTTTTCAGCTATCTGCACACGCCGCCCCGAAAGATTTACAATCTTGAAACTCGGTATATGACCTGATATGTGGTCCATGACATACCAAAAAAATCAGCCCGATCCGATAACCCGTTCTGTGTTAAAAAAGTGCATAAAAATCGACAAATCTTCCGGCTGGTTGGTTGGGGGGGGGGGGGGGATTCTGACAGAGGAATATGAGCCTACAGAGAAAATGGTACATCTTAGAACTATGAAACTTGGACCACACTTAGATGTACCTCAGACTCACATACTTCCGCCGAGAGACAAGCAATATTCCACCCCCAACACCACCTAAATCATCCCCTAAAATTGGAATAATTCATAGCTCTAACCCAAAATTGAATTTTTAATCAAATTAGTTATTTTTATTTATTTATTATTTATTTAACGTCTATCCTATTCAGTTATAAAAACTGATTTACAAAGGAGGACAACTAAATAAATCTAATTACATAGATGCAGAAACAACAATAAACTACATTTAAGTAAATATTTGAAATAGTATTGCATTCGCCGACCAATGCATCCAAAATTTGGTAACAAATTTAAAATGTATATTAAATGCCCTTTAATGAATGAAGGAACGTATAGAAAATGGGCCATTCACAAAAAAGGAGAAGAACAAAGTAGCAAAAAAAGCTTAACCAATTTTGGTATAAAATGTTTTAAATGCATTGTATATATAATATAAACAAGTGTTGGATGATCAAAGAAAGAGACAAAAAAAGTTATATTATGTTATTTTTACCTTGCTTTTCCAAATACCACATGAACGCCCACCTAATTAGTTATTATACATGAATTTGACACTGATGAGTACATAGGACCTATAATATATATAAAATAATCTGCCAAGAGGCAAGCGATATTCCACCCCCAACACCCCCTAAAATTGGAATAATTCATAGCTCTAACCTAAAATTGACGTTTTATTCAGATTAGTTATTAAAATTATGGTTTAATGTTTTTTAACCCAATCGGCCTATTCTCATTTCTTAAACCACATTTTTTCAGCCCCCATCCCTTATAGTTTATATTATTTTTACCTTGATTTCCAGCATTCACCATGAAGGCACCTAATGAGTTATCAGCATGAAATTTAGCATGATGGTATATACTAGGAAAACGCTAAAGTCCCGTCACGTTGTTGAGCGAGCACCGGTACGTGCAACACGACCCGAGTACGACATTCCCATAATGTCCATTTTATCAGTTAACAGTCTTTAAAAGACAAAAACTTTCAATATTGTTGTTAATCGCTGAATTGAATGACGCAACGGGACAACAATGTAATCGAAATGCCTTCTAAAGTGTATCTTTGTTTCTTCACTGCCTCCTTGACAAATTTCATAATGATCGGAACATCATCATTTTTCGAATTCTGATTACCAATAAGTCTTTAAGGTCTTGACCAATTTAGCTGAAAATTTGTAAAATAGGAGAGAATGTTGTACTTATTGACCCTGCAAAATTTCATAACGATCGGAACATTTTTATTTTATTTTTTTATTTTATTTTTTATTTTTTATAACCAACATTCGGATTTTGTTCAAAAACTATACAGCAACCCGCATAGGTGGTATGTACATGTGTGCAAAATTTCAGGTCGATCAGAGAAACGGTGCGACCTGTACCGAAGCAGTAACAGAAAAAAAAAAAAAAAAAAAAAAAAAACAGACATTCGAGCCATAAGAGTCAAGTGGAGATGCTCGCTACGCTCGCTCAATAATATGAAACATAATTCAACGAGAGGCAAGCGATATTCCACCCACAACACCCCCTAATCATCCCCTAAAATTGGAATAATTCATAGCTCTAACCCAAAAAGATCATTCAAATGGTAGGCCTACTTTTAAGGTCTGGATTGCGGATGATATCAGAAATGCATGTCAATTGAAAAGAGATTTATATGTAGGCCTAGGCCTACAAAGTAAAAGCGACACCAGTGACAATTTTAAAAGTTTTAAGCACATT